>DWTU01002263.1:0-11741 GCA_018251515.1 Cecropterus confusis | reverse complement strand
ACTAATGCATAGTAAGCCCAAGGAAAATTTATTTCTAATACGATCAGCTACATACTAACCGCTCTCCGAGCCTCATCACTGCCGACACATGCTTCAGTGATCTCTTTGTAATACAACTGCTGTTCCACACTCAGCTCGTGGGTGGCCAGTTGCTTCACGTGTACTGATTCTGACGCCTTCAACCTTGCAGCCTTGCCACACACTGTTAACCATAATAGAACACCATAGTTAATTGATACATATAATAAAAATGAAAGTTTTCTGTTTGTACCTCCAATATGTATGAATTACTAATATGGTATATTTATTTGTTTTTGTTCTTATTATGTATTTATGCATGAAATAATTTAATATATATATAAATATATATTCATAAATTTCTCTCTTTTTATTCTTTTTTCTTTATACTGCCTTTGTCGCTTTTTAGTTCCTGAAGGATAGCTGGCAGAGAATGCTTATAGCATTAAGTCCACCTTTGTACACAAAGGTGTCTTTTTAAGGTACATAAAGAATAATATTTATGTAATAATACATGATTTGTTACATTTTTCAAACAATATTGAAACAGTGGAGCAACAAGCTAGCTATAAATACATTTTTTCAATACACTATCAGCTATAGTGTTATAGCAAAAATGCAAAAAAACTATGTAGTACCGACAACTACATATTTTCAGTGTGATTAAGCATCCACTGGCAGGACATGCCCATAGATTTAAAAATACTATATTGATAAAATAAAATTGTATAGCCACCTGCTGAATCTTTATTGGAAGGTTTGCTTAACTTGCTGATGGGATCTACTGATTCAAGTTTCTGAGCTTCTTTGGAGAGTGGTGGGGGATTCTCAGGCACGGTGGGCTGCACACCATCTACGCTCAGCCAATGTGCCCGGACAGAGACATCCAGAGGTATTTTAGGAGGTGGTGCTGACAAAATTTCTGTTAAATCAATTTCTTTTTCTTCCACAAAATGTAATTCTCTTCCTCCACCAGAAGCAAAACGAAACGGTAGTGAGTCTGGTTGTACAAAACCATATTGTGGCTACAAATAAATATAAAAATATTAAGGAACATACTTAACACATAATTCTATACATTTTCATTCAAATGCAACGCACCTCAATATTCTCGATTTTTAACGTGTGATCTATGTCAGTTATAGATAGTTTTTGCCTCTTCGCGTGATGCATGAACTTCATAGCATCCTGAACGATAACTTTCAGACGATATGATACATCATCTGCTAGCTCCTTTGCGGCGTCGTCACCTAAAGTACTTATTCCTACACTTTCAGCTATTACTTTTATTGAATCGAGGGTCAATGAAGACCCAAACGCTACTTCCGATTCACCCATCTTGGGATTTGTGTATGTTTTGTTTTGCAAGACTCAACACAAGTTTGCATTCGATTGATGAAACAACTTTTATATTGTTACTCAATTTAATCTAACTTTTCAGTTTAATATAAAACTTAACCCACTGCTTACAAATAAATTTAATTTTAATATGATAATATACGATACGACACTAATAACCCATACAATTATAAATTGCATATACTTTTGTATGTAATGATATGACATGACATCAATGACGACTTTCGATCACACTGACAAATTGACAAAGTCACTTTTTTTAATACGCCCTTAGGCTCGTGCTTAAATTCTCTCCTTTTATCCATTACTTTTTATTGATATTCATAATACTATTAATATAATGCAATATTAATATTCTGAGAACAAATAACAGAGAGTAAAACAATGTAAATACTATTATTAAAAGTTGAAAGCATATATTTTTGAGATGGTAAAACGAACATTTCTTGACCGGCGAGGTTGCATCGCTCTACTTATTTGTCTTTTTTTATTGAATATGACATAATCTTCCAGTCCTCAAAGGTAATAGGGTAGTTTAGGGTAGTTCCAGCGTATTTTGTTGTTGGCATATAAATACTACTTTTTAAATTTATTTTGTAAATATAATTCTATATCTATAATTTAAACTTCATCTTTGCCTTACTAAGAAGTGATTTGCAACTTTTTCTCTCTGTGGTAATAACGTTTTTTTAAAATTCTTCAGAGCTACCAACATCGCCAGGAAAACTGATATACCAACGATATAAATTTAAAAAAAAAGAGTAGAAATATTGCCCGATCGTACTCTTTACCTTAAATTAAGGAACCTATATTTTGTAAACAGTTGGAAAACAATATAAGTAGAGCAACGTTATTTGAAAAGTAAACAATAGTAATTAAATTATTGTTTTAAGATGTTTCTTTACTTACTTAATGAGGTATTCAATATTTAATTAGGTATTTTTAATTATAAAAAACATGAAATTCATTGGATAAAACTAAAAGTATGGAGCCAACTTCATAAAAAATAGACAGATATGCATATGCACTATGCACACTATATTGTATGAGTACAATATCTATTATCGTCGCCAACTGTAATCCTTATTTTTGAATTATCGTAGACCCTAAATAAGAACAATAAGTTCATTTTGTAATATATATACATGAAATGCAGTAGAGAGTTAAAAACGAAACAGGTACTGGCAACACACGAGTAAAAATCTTGTCTTTTGAGCTTATCTCTTGAAGAATTATGACGAAGTCCATCGCCGTTTGCCGTTTTGTATTCCATGTGTATCGCGTTACTTGGTTGTTGTATCTTTAAATAATCCAATCGAGTTACTTGGTGTTAAAAATGTATAGAAATAAGAAGGATGTCGATAAACACGTGCAAAATTTAACATCGAAACTACCACTGAAAGAGGTGAGCGAATATTTTCGAATGTGCCTACGGTTTTGCAGTACGTTGTATTTTCTACAAATAAAACTTTTTTCCAGTTCCAAACTAGAGCCTACTCCATAGCAAGGCTGTATTTCGAAGTGGGCGACTATGCAAGTTGCCAAAAATACGTTGAACAATATCTTACTCAAAAGGACAACAATGCTGCTGCACACAAGCTCCTCGGCTTGGCTTTGCAGAAAATGGGACAAAAGGAGAAAGCCCTGGAGCACTACAATTTGTCTCTCGATATAGATCCGACTCAAACCAGCACCATTCTCGACAGTGAGTATACAGTACCTACTTATGATTTTGTGGAACAGTTATCAATATGTCACCTAATGTTGAGGTTATAACGTTAGGTTACAATTTATAATGGTTCAAAAATATTCAATAGATCAAAGTATTAATCGTGGAGACATGAATATCTCCTAATATTCCCAAATTACCATTATCAGTGTTTTATGTTATTGCATTTTATTAAGTCACTATGGTAATATGTGTATTTTTTATACTTGTCTTAAGTTGTAAACAAACAACAGTCACAAAATAATGAGTTTATTTATTTATTGTCTTGTATTATACTTAAGCAATATTAAACTACTGCATTATACCATTACACTAAAAAGAACTAAAAGATTTTGATAGGCATTACTATTATTATATTTCTTTATTTTGTAGCATTTAAACTCATCTTATTCTTCTTTTTATTATAATTATATACTTCAATATAAAGGTTATAAACATTTAGCCTGTAAATTAGACTGCAATATTGGCAATTTAAAATTTAAAAAACATTACTCATACTTCTAGTTTCTTTTTAAAGGATCTTATTATCCTCTCTGGCAGTAAGCAAAAAGCACTATAAACTATTATATTATTATGTAAATAATTTTAGTGAATTATGTCTTTTTTATATGCATCCTTTTAAAGTTAACAATGAAAGCTTAACCTGATATAATTTTCAGTATGCGAGCTTCTTGCTGATGATGAAGTTGAAATAGATCCTGGACGTGCCAAGTACTGGTGTGAAAAAGCAGAAGCCACATTTCCAAGGCATCCAATAACATTCAAACTGCGTGAACGTCTTCTCACTACAACCAATCCTGACTCTGAAACTTTAGTAAAATTCTTAAAAGCTGAACTTGCTGTGAGGCCAAAGGATGCAATACTTCACACACGGCTCCTGAAACATTATTTACTTTCCAATCAAATTAGAGAAGCATTTGACCATAGCTGCAATATAGAATTTGATGAACAAATTTTTCTGAATAATTATACTTGGTATGACACACTTACTGAAATACTTAAACACAATTCCCTTAACACCAATGACTGGCTGTATCAGCTGCTTTTATTAACAGTCAAAGAACGAATTTGTGTTTTAAGTTTAACTGAAGTACCCAATGGATCTTCAAAAAGTTTAGTTGAGTCAAATGATCTTTTATGTGCCTATGATCAGGCACTAGAAAGTGTGACTAAAATTGGACCCCCACCTGGATTTGGAGAATTTCATTCAAGCTTAATACAACACCATAGGGGACAGCTTGCTTTTCATACTGCGACTTATTTGTTAAAAAAAGCAAAGAAAAATCAATTAAGTTGGCGTGATGCAACAAAATTTGCAGGTCCATTAATGTTAATTGCTTGGCAAATAGTGCCATTGGATCCTAAGGTAAATTGGTTAATGCATGCTCCTAAAAAGCAGCAAAATGCAGTACACCGATGGTATATTGGGGGGTCATACAGATGCTCCCAATCTGGCCATTATTTAATATCCAATATGCAAGAAAATAGTCAAGTGTTCTTAGACCACATTTCACAATTTTGTGCTGGTGCTCATTGGAGAGACAAAATTTATGAAATAGTATTCCCAGGAAGAGATCAGTTGGCAAAAAATAAATTGTCACACTTTATGTCAAATACATTTAATGCTCCAGCACTTAGATTGCCACGAAGACATGAAGTTGAAGCTTATGATGAAAATGCTCAAAGAGAATATCCAAACTCTCTGCACCATTTTGTATGGATATTAAACAATTATAAGAATTTTGCCAAGTTCAAATGCACCTTGTTTGACATGTTAATTTCATCTTCAAGCAATTATGGAGTTGAAAGTCTAAATAAACTTGATATTCTGGCATTCCTTTATTGTGCTGCATTAACAACCCAAAACAAAAGCAATAAAATGACCATACTTAATGCTGGTAAGCCCAATATACTTCCTGCAAACATTATGGATTTGATGTGCTCGCTCGCTCAAATGAAATGGTGGGATTGTGCATACAAATACAGTCAGAAAGAATTAGGCGCTGATTTAACAGGTATACATTCCACTTTGAGCAGTGGTATTGAAGTAATAAGGTGCATTGATAATCATGGTCTCGACCCAAAGTTGCTTTGTACTCTTGGTGGCATATTTAGTGAACAAGCCAAACAATGTAACATAGTGGATGTAAAAAACAGTTTTGAAATTAGAGCTCGTTTATATTACTCCTCGGCTATTAACCTTCTGGAAAAAGTGAAAAGTAAAGTTATTTTAAAAGTGCCTGATAAGAGATTATTTGATTATACTTACAAGGACTTGGAAGCAAAAGAATTAAATGCATTAATAGAAGAATGCAAGATTTATGTAGCCACTGGTCATCTTAATGATGGTGAATATGAGAAAGCAATAGAGTTGCTATCAAGCTTAAGATCACCAAATGCTTGCTATTATCTGAGTGAAACATACAAGAAAATAGCATTTGATGAAAAGAAAATCTCCAAAGATGTTGATTCTGAAATGAAATATGTCACCTTATTGAACAAAGCCAAAAATTATGCATATAAAGCTTTAGAGAAACTTAAAGAAACAGATATATCATACAAAGACAGCCCATTGTACTTAAATATTCAAGAATTGATTGAAGATATTGAATGTTGCATGAATAAAGTAGATCCAGATATATCAAATTCTGCATTAAATGAGTATTCATCTGACGAAAATGAATCATCATGTGGTAATGAATTTATGTCTCTAAGGTCCAATTCAAATTTCTATCACAAACAAAACAAAAGTTCTACTCCTAAACCACCAAAAAAACATGTATCAACTGCAAACACGACCAATTACCGCACAGCTGTAGATACGCAAATACTCGAAAATAGTGTAATTGATCATCAAATGTTAGAAAGAATAGAAAAACAAATTAAAGTCTTACAAAAGAAAGACACAACTATCAATGACTTCATGGAGCAGACAAAAGAATGGTTTGATGAGAATCGTAAATTGGGTAATCAAATAATAAGTACGATCAATTCCAACATTCAAAATACCACTGAACAATTTAAGCTTTTGAAGATTTCTGTAGATCAGGTAAAGGATCAAATTGAAGAATGTAAAAATGAATGCAAGGATGTCGGCGACTTAAAAAAGCAGATAGCTGAATTGAAAAAGGAAGTTACCAAATTAAAAAAGGCATCTTCTGAACAGACAATAGATGAAAGTGACCTATACAATATAGATGACGAATATAGGACAAATGATAATGTAACTGGATTTGGAGCACAATTACCTTTTGGACCTTCTCATGTCATGCCACAATTTGCTCAACGCCTTGTACCTCCCTTTCCAGTCGCAACAAACCCTTATCAGTTATATGGACAAAATTTCTATAATTTATACAACCAATACTCTCAGTTTCCTCAAGTATCAGCAGTTCCTGGAGCGCCCCAAATATTCGACCCTACTAGATCTCAAGCCAACTATCCTGGTGTATACCCTACACCAGATCAAATGTACCTAGATGTTTCTCATCTTGTTGGAGCAACAATTCCAACTGTACCCGCAGTGCCAGCGGTTCCAGCCGTGCCCACTGTACCTGTAACTACTGTGTCTTCAATTTCTGCGCCAGTAGTTACTTCAGCTCCTACCAAGGTGACAGTTCCAAAGTCTAAAACTGTACCACCTACAGAGATTAAAGATACTTCGCGATTGCCAGTGAATGTGGTTATAACCTCTTCAGATCCTCTCCCTGCGTGCACGTCTGCTCCTGCTCCAATACTTAGTGTTACAATTCCACCAAAGCATATTAAGGGTAGTCCACATAACTACCAAATACCAATGCCTTCAGCAAATGAGTCAAAGACTGTGACAGCTGCTCCAGTATTCAGTTTTGCCAGTGCTGGAAATAAAGCTGCAGTTGCACCCACAGCAACAACGACTGTCGCAAGTTTTCCTAGTTGGAATCATTCCACTATAATGAACCAATCCGAAGTCTCAAAAACTGTTGTTGATGGAAGTTTCACAGGACCATCACCGAATAATAGTTTAAATAAATCAAGAACTCTGTCTGAAAAGAGCAATACTTCAATAGAAAACTATGATCCTTGCCCTGACTTCAAACCAATTATACCTCTCCCAGCTGAAGTAAAAATAACTACTGGTGAAGAAGATGAAACAGTAATATTTAGTTCCAGGGCAAAATTATTCCGATTCAGTGATAAGCAATGGAAAGAGAGGGGACTTGGAGAGATGAAATTACTTAAGCATAAGATAACAGGTAAAGTGAGGGTTCTTATGAGAAGAGAACAGATCCACAAAATATGTGCGAACCACATTATTTCGGCTGAAATGGAGATACTGCCGATGAAAAACGAAACTAAAGCTTACTTTTGGGTTGCTAATGATTTTGCTGAAGAAACAGTAATTTTGGAAAAATTTTGTATCAGGTTTAAAACGGCAGATATAGCTAAGCATTTCTATGATGTTTTTGAAAAAGCTCGTCTTGAGGCTTCAAAGAATCAAAGCAAGCAAAATGATAGTATTGCAAAATCAAATGAAGAACTAAAAGAAATAAAATCAACACCCAATGTAACGATAACACCAAACAAAAGTATCACTGCTGATACCAATAAGACTGTAATGGGTGGGTTTACTTTCAGTAGTACACCTTCATTCAAGCCTGTATCGGAAAGTAATAATTCCGCACAAAAGACAATCGAAACTGCGTCAAGTAAAAATAACATATTTAGTGGATTAACATTTAGAACAGCTGCAACCTCCCCGATTATTTCAAGCTCTGTATTTGCTAATTTATTGAATGCACCATCCACTCAAAAAGCAAACACTGAGCCTGTTCAAACTGAACCAAATAAGCTAAATACTTCCGATGTTGTGGAAGAATTTGAACCAACAGTAGAATTTAAACCTGTTATTCCGTTACCGGCACTGGTTAATCAAAAGACAGGAGAAGAGGATGAAATTATCTTATTTGAACATAGAGCGAAACTCTTACGGTTCGATGCTACAGGTAAAGAATGGAAAGAGCGTGGCCTTGGAAATATCAAATTACTCGTACACAAAGATAATGTCCATAAGTTGAGATTATTAATGCGGAGAGAACAAATAATGAAAGTATGCTGCAATCATTCTGTAACCAAGGAAATGGTTTTCCAAAAAATGCCCAATGTGGATAAAGCCGTTACATGGTGTGCTAAAGATTTTTCTAATGGTGAATTAGTGGCAGAAACATTTTGTTTACGGTTCAAAACTGTACAAGCTTGCGACAACTTCATTTCTGCTGTCAAATCTGCTCAATCTAAAATAAAAGATGAGTCCAAAAACGTTAAGGAGGAACAAAATGCAGCGAAGGTTATTACGCAAAGTGGCTTTGGAGATAAATTTAAACCAAAACCTGGATCTTGGCATTGTGAAGTATGTTATACAAATAATCTTGAGAACTTTGAGCATTGTGCTTGTTGTGAACAACCAAAACCTAAGGGAAGCAGTAATGTTAGCAAAAGTACAATAACTGTATCTAGTTCTGGTTTTGGAGATAAGTTCAAGCCAAAACCGGGTACATGGGAATGTAAATCATGTATGGTACGTAATGAACCAGGTAAAGAAGTATGTAGTGCCTGCAATAGTCCAAAAGACTCATCTACACCAATAAGTGATTCTAAATTTACATCAAAAAATCCGCCGATGATGTTTGGAATTCCTGGTCAAACACAAAGCAGCCTGGCTGCCAAAAAAGATTCAACTGTGCCTGTAGCTTCAAGTTGGGGGGATCAATTTAAGCCTAAAAAGGGATCTTGGGAATGTAGTCAATGTTACGTTTCAAATGATGAGAAAATGGAAGCTTGCAGCGCCTGCAGCAATCCTAAAAATCCAGACGCTACCACAAAAACAATCAAATACAACTTCGGCATTATGAATGCTGATACGAAAGCAAAGAACCAAGTTACCAATTTATTTGAAACACCAAGCACTCAAAAATTCAATTTTGGGATTCCTGCAAATCAAACTGCCATCGTTGTTTCTTTTGGCGAACAAAAAGCTACGACAAGTGTCTTTGCTATCACTAAACAACCGACTACAAATGATGGCCCGATCAATTTTTGTTTAAAAAAGACTGACGAAAGTAAACCGGCCAAACCAGCTTTACTTCCAACACCCCAATTGAATTGGACAGAAATTAAAAACTTTGATTTTATGGGAATAAAGCCGAAAGATAATGCTAATACTACTACGACAGACATTGTAAGCAATCAAAAAATTGACAATCAGAAACAAGCTCTCGAAGAAAAGGTAAGTTAATTTTCAAATCATTCTTACTCACTGACATTTTAAACTATAATTATTACTGCTAATAAAAGTAAATGGTAGGCTTATAGGTTGTGTTAAACTGAGAGTATATTTAATTATGAATAATTTATAACAACATGTAGTATAATATAAATAGTGTAATATATTAATAATTAGTAAATGTATAATTTCTGATATTTAAGTTTCATTATTAACAAATATGTAGCGTGCATACATTTAAATCGTGTCCTGTATCGTTAATTTACTTTTCTTCTGAATGATATATGTATTTGTGTTTTTATTAAAGAATGTTAAAACTTCCTCGTCCATTACAGAAACAACCAGAAAAAAATAATGAATCAGGATCGGACGATGTTGTATTTGTCAACGAAATACAAGCTACAGATGAAGAAAAACAAAAAGCTAAAGAACTCATGTTACCAGAAAATTTCTATACATATAAAACAAAAGACCCATGTCAAGGATGCCGTGGTTGTAAAGATGAGGATGGCGAATTGAAGTCAGAACAATCGGCGAAACCAAATAAAGCACAGCAGAAAGTGGGCTTTGGCCTTTCGACACCTGTAAGAACAATAGTATCCAATGTTCAAAGTCCAACAAATTCCGTATATGGTACTCCTAATAGCTTTGAAAAAACCGCCGATGTATCAATATTCCGAACGCCATTAGGAGCAGCCGTGTCTGTTACTGATTCATCATCTCACACAAGTGCTACAGATAGTGGAGAAGACAATGATGTAACTAATAAAGAAAATACATTTACTGAAAAATCTACCACAGATACGAATTCTTTTACAACAGCAAAGAGTTCTATCATAATGCCACCTAAGTTAGGTTTGTTAGGCATCTCTAAAGATAGTAAAGATGAAGCAGATTCAAAATCTGACCCAAAAATTACTGAAAACAAGTCAATATTTGGCAATAACAATTTAGGTATTTCAATTAACAAACCTTTATTTGGTTCCAATCAAAATAAAGTAGAAACAAGCACGGCATCTGGAATGAAGTCTATTTTTGGAACAACTGAGCAAAAACCGGTTGGGTCTATTTTTGCAACAGATGACCAAAAGCCAGTTAAGTCCATCTTTGGAACAGCTGACCAAAAACCAGTTAAGTCAATCTTTGGAACAGGTGACCAAAACTCAGCAAAGTCTATCTTTGGAATAGATGACCAAAAACCAGTTAAGTCGATTTTCGGAACAGGTGACCAACACTCAGCTAAGTCTGTCTTTGGAACAGATGAGCAAAGACAAGTTAAGTCTATCTTTGGAACAGATGACCAAAAGCCTATTAACTTATTCAGTAGTGCTTCACAGGGAAGTATATTTGGCCCAGCTGCGATGAAAAACTTTGGTTTCAGTGGAACTACCAACCAAAATACAACACAAAGCTCAGTTTTCCAAAATGTTTCTAATAACGTTTCAAACATTTTTGCTCCTAAAGTAAATGATAATCAACAATCTGTGACTAATACTAATTCAGTAGATGACAGTGGTTCTAAGAAGGATGAAGTGACACCTACAGAGAAAAAAGAAGCACCTTTCAAACTGGATAATAGTTTAACATTTGAAGCATTATCAACTAGTGGTCCTGGATTTAATATCGAAAGTGAGTATACGATATATGTATTATTACGATATATGTATGAAAATTAAATTAAAAATATAGAAATTCCTTGTAATAAAACGATTGTGTTTGTCTATTACAGAGAAAGCAGATTTTCAGTGGGAGGGTGCCGGTCAGCAGTTGTTTGGGGCAAAAAGCAAAGAGGCCAGTAATCAATCTAAAAATGATTCGGGCGCTGCGGACGATTCCAACGCTGCAGCCGATGAGGAGTATGACCCTCACTATGAGCCAATTGTACCTCTGCCTGATAAAGTTGTTGTAACTACTGGAGAAGAAGATGAGGTACTTATTAACTTTATGTATATGCGAATTCATAGTTTCCTTTTTTTTATTTATGTAGACAACAGTAGGTACGGAAATTCTCTCTAGTAGACAGCCGATAACATTTTTGAAGGCAAACCAACGAAAGGATGATCCTTTTGAGTTGGAATTCTACTCCATTGCCTCCAACGCCAAAGTTTTTGTCTTTTAACAGCAGTATTAACTATGCGCTGCTTTTGCGGTTAACCTCCGCATCCGCGGAGGTGAACCTCTTGACTTCCGCATTCGCCTCCGCCTCCGCTAAGATGGCATCCGTTACAACCCTAATCTATACCCGGTTTCGGATATGTAATCATTTCGGATCATCCGTTAGGTTCGGGTATGGATATCAATTTTTTAAGGAATTTGAAACGTAAAATACAAATAGGTATAAATAATAACTTGGTTATATTCCTGTGTTATAAT
>DWTU01002262.1:0-11742 GCA_018251515.1 Cecropterus confusis | reverse complement strand
TCTGACGAGCCACATTGCCGCAAGGAGTACAACTACCAGTTCAACCTGCAAAACACCAACTACGTGGAGTGGCACGAGCGGAACACCATGGCTACAACCACGAAGGAGCGTCTGTCATTGATGTACGTCGCCAAGCCCTATCTAAGCGGCGTGAATGTCACGGAGAAGAGAAACTTAGTTTGGGATTTGAGGTTTGTATACTTTGTAAACTATTGTTATAACGCTTATTTTGATCAAATGCTCAGTATGGTATCACATTTATTATTTTTAATCATCAAAATCAATTTATCGAAATGAGGTGTGACAATCATGGTAACATTTAATTTGGTGATATATATTTCACTTACAGTTCTGTGTCACATTTGTTATATTCAATCATCAAAACAATGTATCAAAATATGGCATGACAATCATGGTAACATATTTTCTTATTCATATTTTCTTTTTAACGTCATGCTTACGCGTATCTGTGACTAACTCATATGTACACAATATTGTTCCACGAGATGGTAAAAATCTCCATGTTATTGACCGTCAAATCAGAACCGCATACACTATAAAAGGACATGAGTCATTCACATTTCGAAAGGAATCTACATCTACAAATTCAACATTATCTGAATTAGAATCCCATAGATTTTGTAAAATAATATTGTATATTTATCAATTCAATTCTCTTTATTTACAGGAGTCTCCTATCCAGGGACCCGAAGGGCCACTTAAGGGCGGGTATCTACTTCCCATTGAAGTTGAAGGACCAGCAGTTCACCATGTTCTTCGAGAGCAACAGTACCAAGAAGAGAATTAAGCCCAAGTTTGAGACCTTTTTGGAACTTCAAAAGGTATTTATAATATTTAAGACATCGGTCAAATGACAAGATTTTAAATATATTTAGCGACCTAAGATAACTAAAATTTCCTCAAAATTTGTATCATTGATAAATTGAGAACAAAACTGGAACCTCTGGAACTCCTCAAATAATAGAATTATTTGTTTGTTATCCTTCAAGCATAATAATAATATATACAACCAAGGGAAAACCAATCCAAGGTCATGGTTAATGGTCTATTCTATTGTAATATTCGACAGTCTGTTGATGGATAGATTATGTTCTGTATTTATAAATCCAGATTATATCAAACCTTCAACATTATTATGAAATTGACGGCAAGATATTTGCTATCGATGCGAATAATTAGTAAGATTGAAATTGCCAATGTTCATTACTTTGGCTTATATACATGGCGTAAATGGCAGTTACATATTATCCTTGACCTGATCTAATATCTTAAAATAGACACGGAAAACAGAGAGAATGAATAATATTATGAGGAAATACTACTTCCTTATAACACAAGGAAATTTCACAAATGATTTGCACCAATCAGATTCCTGTTGCTGTATAATTAAAATTTTAGCGAAATTAAAAATGTGTCTGTATGCGTTTTTAAATAATCGAATTTATTTTTAAAATTATTTTCAGATACCTGATGAAGTGGTGGCTGACGTAGAGGAATGTAACGATCAACTCAACATGAAGGATGGAGAACTTTTGTCTATCCTGAAGCGACTAGCTACCATCATGGCTCACCAAGATTACATGACTGAGCTTCTTGAAATCAACAGTAAGATTGTCAAGTTGTCTGCTGGTCAATAAGATGAAGAAAAAAGGAGAATAATAAAGTTTCGGAATTGATTATTCGAATGTGGAATAGTAATAGAGAAAAATATATGTTTAAAAATTGGCATTTGATGAAAAATTAAAGAAGACGCAAAAGGAAATTTAAAGAACTTAAATATAAATTTGGAAAGACATCTTGCACATCTAAGTTGTTGACAGAATATAATAAAAGTAGTGTCTTTTAACATCAATTATTTTACTTATATTATTGTCAAACATGTAGTCGTAGATATTCATTTCGTAGAAATGTAGAAATTAGTGACGAGTTACGGCTCATTTGGAAAAATAAAAAAATTGGGAAAACCAAACAAGTTAGTTTTATTTTATACACCTTCGAAACATTTTGAGCATAACAAGCAAAATATGTACAAACTAAAACTCGAAGACCAAATAACTTCAAACAATGCACAGCGTAAGCCTAATATAAGCGTAATATAATAAGTTTACGAGTTTGGAATTCAAACTTATGCTTTAAACTTTTTTATAGAACAAAGATTATTGAAACATTTAAAATACCATCACAAAATTAACACACTAATAATCCAACAAAGTTGATTTCGATCAGACTTTCTGAAAGTAATGATTTATCCAGCTTTAAAGAGCTGCTTACCTATTGCATTCTTGTTTTCTGAACAAGCAGAAAAGACCAGGCTTCACCGTAACAAGTTTTACATTAGTATATCGTCGTAATTATTCAAATACAGCACGTATTTGAATACGGCTGCCGTATCACCAAAAATATTGCCGTCACGGGCCTGGCAGATGTGAAACATCGTGTTCGTACAAGTAATATGCATAAAAAACAAGATTGCGACAGGAACTGATTATATAGCATAATGAAACTAACGCCATCTGCAAACTGTAGCCCGCACTAAGTCGAACTGAAACCGCAGCCCGCTTAGTTTTATTCGATACTTAATAGTTTCGAAAATGTATAACAGATGGCGCTACATAAGTACGGTGAGGCGATCGCCATGCCAACAATCAGGTTCATGTGCGCCTATTGATGTTTCATATCAAGAAGATGGAGAAGGTCAAAGAGAGATAGAGAGAAATGAAACAAATTGGGGGAGGCCTTGTCGATACCTGACCAACGAAGTGGTTGCTATAATATATATTATACTAAACACTTATTTCAAATGTTCCGTAAACATTGTTTTTAGTTTATAGGGTTCAAACTGTTATGGTTACTCATTAAAGGCTTTTATTATTATTATTATATTATACCGAATTACCGTAGACATTGGTCGGTGACCGAAGTTATTTACAACTGAGTACAGCCAATCTGACCTAATGTAAACATATTATAAATCAACACGTAATAGTACACAATTGTTTCAAAGAACAATAACGTGACGAAGTTCTGCTCATTATCAATTTTCTAGGAAACTGATATTCCGACCACGAGGCCTAAATGTCATGCGGCCATATTATTTGTGTCACGTGAACTAATTTACCAAGCACGTTTGATAAAATTCCGTTATCAATATCAATGACAACAATGACCGTAACATTTACAAATAACTAGTAATTTCAAATTATGGTTATATTTATTTTATTTATTTTTGAGTACCAACATAATATTCATTTAAATCGTTAAAGATGTAACAAAAATCTTTAGATTGTAGGATGTACGAGTATGGAAGTTTAATGAAAATAAAAAAAAAAATAGATTCATGAAGCGAATAAAATATAATTATATAACTTTAATTTATAATAATAATTAAGGAGTAATACAAGTCGTTTAAGGACTTAGGTATATAGTTGCATTCCTTAATAATTCTGCTAATAGGCGCATGTAATCCGAGGTTTGATTTATAGGAACACTCAGAAAAAAGTTAAGTTAAAATATTTTAGGTAGTCTTGAAATATTGAAATAAACTAAAAAACTCAAAGAGCTATAAGCAAAAGTCTGTAGTCAATCAAACAACGAATTCATTTTAAAATATTAAATAAACAGTTCCTACATATAATAATGTTCTCATCAGTTTCGGTTATTACATTTTTAATTTCTTTTTTCATTATATTGCAATATATAATGTCATATCCACACTGCTGCACGATACCATAACATAAAAACTGGTCAAAACATAGTCATGTACTTAATTTATTACATAATATTCAAATCGTGTAAACATTATTTTCATGGAACCAAGTCGCGGTTTCGATTTCACGGTTATTCATTTATCGTCTTAGTAAATAGTTTTATTAGTAAGCTGATAAATACGAACACGAACATGAGACTCGTGTAAAATACTCGTGTATGGGTAGCAATTAGCATTAATAAGTACTTATATCTGGAAAATCTGATAATGGTGGCGCCACTATCGACTTTTGACTGATATTTCACTGCGAAATTAGCTTTCGAAATTATAAAATAATTTTAGGGAAAAGCATGGCGGTTTTAATAATAGTTAAACAACAATCTTTAATATAGCATATATCTAATGAGGACCATAATAAAATTCTGTAGTTGGCCTATAACTTTATAATGTTTAGGTTCTTATTTGCTTTTTAATTGTTTTTACGGCCTTGTCATTTTATATGAGGAAAAGGAAAGGAATTTATTTTTATGTTTTTATTTTTTTATAATAACAGATATAATCTCCACAAGGGTCTTCACTGATACAGCTTTGAGCCCGTATAGGGTACACAAAGAAAACAGGTTCGATGATTAGTTAATTTAATATGTTCTTGCTTTTAGTGCAGTTCTTATAATAAACCGCTGATTTTCACAGTTCAAAATTCATCTATTTTGAGTTAAAACTAAAGTTTTAACGTTTATTATCTCTGTTAAATCTTGTATAATTCCACTGTGGTTATTGGGCTTTTAATTTTTATTACTTGACTTCGTTCATTAAAAAGATCAAAAGAGTAATCACTGTTTATTGTTTACCTGGCAATATTGCTAAATTAGTATTCGGTTTTGGTTTGTGTTAGTATTCTTGCAATGCTACGATATACTACGTGCTTATATAAGCGTAATTAATTTATTTTAATTAACTTAACATTGTAATAATGTATGTTAAAAGATTAGATAAATAGTATTTTAGTGGAAACGTTGATTATTTATTAATACCAATTAGCGTAATTATATATTTAAACCGTTGTTAGTTGTATGTAACTGCGTCACAATTTTTAGAATTTCTTCTACGGTCAATAAATTAAAAGCTTTTAATTAATTACTCATTCAAAATAAGTTATACGTTTGAAAGTATCAGTTCCCACTCATTCTTGAATTTTGTAGATTAATTTTTGTTTTTTCATTGCAATCGTTAATTTTAGCACCTACATAATTACTTATATATAATATATACATAATTATTTAAAAGTAATATTTATTCATTGTCATCGGAGTTCGATTTCAAAGCAATGTCAATTTGTATAACATACTTTATAGCTGAAAAAGGTGTGTAGTAAAGGTTATTAATCGAAGGAGGTGTCACTTTTTGCTCATCAGTATACTGCTGTGTTGTTTTGTTTGTTGTTATTGTTATCTCTGCTCCATTTGCAGTTACATCTGTAGATCTCCTTGTCCAGTGTATAGAATACCGTCGTCTACTCATTCAGTGACAACTTCAAAAAGACAGTTCACTTCTGAGCTCAAGTCTCCCCAGAATGAAAATGATTAACAATGCCAACTAACATGAAAATTTAGAATTTAGTGGTGCTAAAACACTAATTTACCTATATCTTCCTAATAATAGCCTCAATAACAGTTAACGTCATGGTGAAACGTGAACAATAGCTAATATCAGTGTGGTATAAAACTTGAATCGATAACGGCAAATAACACTTGATTTACACCTCGTTCTTTGAAATAGGTACGCGTCGTGTGAGGTAAAATAAAAAAAAACTGATTGTTCTTTGTTAAAATGGAAATTTTGTGATGTTTTCATATTTGGTACATTTGAATTTCGAGTAGCACGCTGTAGACGCGTCAGCTGAGCGGAGGGGAGCAGCTGTCAGTCTGTCATGCGCACAAAGATGGCCGCCACGTTGTGTGAACAACAAGTGCTTTACTACCGTTATATTAATGGTTTAAAGCGGATAACGTTATTTATAATGGATTAAATATTTAAACGTACCTTTTTAGTAAAACTAATTATATAGTAAACTAACACTAATCATGTAGTAAAACTAATAATATAGTAGCAGTTATAAAAAATACAAATGGATTTTTAGTTGAACTTGGTTGCATTCCACGCTATTTAATATTTAATACCCGACTTAGGCATGAATGATATGAATTTTACTAAAAAATCGTTAATCGAAAATTATCTGTTAAACTGATTTTACTTAATTATAATTTAAATGTCGTTCAAAGTAACTGATAAATGTATAAATAATTTGTAAATTAGTTATTTGAGATTTTTATTTAAAGATAGCAGGGCTCTTATTATTTCATATACTAAAAGCAACTAAAATATATCGGATGCTAAAACCAAGGTAATAGTATTTACTATTACCGTGCTAAAACTAGAATGATAACGATCACATACGATAATAAAAATAACGTTCCGCTGTTATTGAAAACGTTATTTTAACAGTGTACTGGCAGCCCTATTACTCAAGCAACGCGAGTATAATATAGCGCAGGCAAAACATTCAACGATCAGTTTGTCTGTTGTCGGCGGAGGAGACGTATCGCTCTGTACGCGCCGGAAAGCAACGAGCGCCTTTTTTGCCTTTAATTTGGCTTCTAGCCGTTGTATGGGTGAGTTTTTGTAAAAACTTGTCTCTTTTTACAAGTTAAGAGCATTGTGAGGGACTTTTAAGTGACGTTATCACCGCTACACAAAGAACTCGGGTCGCCAATGGTCACGGCGCGGCAGACAAACATTGCTATTTGTTTTGTTTCTGTTCTGACATAAACAATGCGTGATTTTTTGTGCGAAAAGACTTACAAACAACATTATCTCTTTTGTTGTTATGGTGGTTGTGGCTTTTTTAATAGTTCTGCTGAGATATCCTTGTTTTGCTTGTTCCATCTGTGAGTCGTTTTCGTGGCAACGGTGTTCTGGAATTTATCTTTAAGGTGCTATTAAATTTTGAAGAAACAATGATTATACCTGATTTCTGTAGCTATTATTAATAATTTACTTTTTACACGTTTTTCTTCATTCTTAATTTATTTGAAAGCCAACCGAATCGATTTTTTACTGCCGTCAGTATTTGACATTAAAATTGATGATTACTTACGTTCCACGTGTTATTAGTTTTTCTTTTTTATTTTATCGTACCCACCTAAGGTCGTATAGTTCTCTATTTCTCCCCTTTAAATAAATACTTCAAATGTCATTTAGTAAACATTAAACATGTGAATTGGTAAATTACCCAATTAGGTAATTGCATAAATAATATTGAGAAACAATTTTGAATTGTGTTGTCGTATTTTTAGTGACAACTAATATTTCTACTTTTATTTAATGTAAAACGTTTGCTTAAATTATATATGTTGAATGACTGATAATTTTATTGGTTGCGACATTTTGTCGACAGATTAAAAATAAAAAACCTTTTGTATTAGCTGTTTTTTATATGTCATTGATAATTATATATTATGCACCATAGTCTAAAATAATTGACTTGACCATGAGCATGCGGCTTTGCATACACGTTTGCAATTGCATAAGATTACAAAATGTTAATGTAACCAGATAAAACAATTAGTGCTTGTAACACGTGCCTGATAATTCGCGTATTTTATAAATTACAAATAAAGTTGATAATGTTCATGTTACTAGGTGTTAATAACCGTGTATGGGTATTATATTCAGATAACTATTAGTCATTTTTATGTACCAATATTAACACATTGTTCAAATCTGCGAAAATTCTGTCGGTTAAATTTCAGCCCACTCGATCCCAATTAATTTATTCCACCATAATTGAAGTATAATCATGCTTGTTGATGTTCTAATAATGCTTATTTAATGACAAAAAGTACAAATTTTTTATAACTTTAAATTATAATCATATTTAATTTGCAATTGAAATATTTTCATTATAGAAACAGTGTAGGTTTCTCTTTTCCTTATGATAAGGGTACAATCGTTTCTTTATTTGTGTAGGGGAAGTCTTGTGATATGATTTCATCATTAGTCCACAGTTGGATATTGGCTCCTATTTTATTGTTATCAAGAATTCACTACACAACAGGCGTTTCTCCTGATATTTTCTACTCTGAAGCTAGTTTATGCCCATCAGTCGTCACATCTTTATCAGTCATCTCCAACATCCCAGTCACTTCTAGCCATCCATGAAACGTCTTTTGAAGTCTTCTCTTTTTAAAATTTTGTTATCGTCATGCTTAGTCTTCAACAACTCATCCATTTTCTTATCAATTTTATTAGCATCAATCCGTACGTCTCACGTTTTATCTCACCTCAATCTCAGTCTGTATCATTGTGACAAGTTTGACGAAGCTAAAGCTGGAGAAGGCTGGCATTGGTAAATTTAATAACATGTTGTCGAAATAGCAATTGTATTACCTCTAATGTTTACAATTACTTTCTACGAAACATATGTGTGTCAACTAGATTACACGGTGAAGGTCAATAAGCCAAAATCGATATATACTTCAATATTTATGCGTAGTAAGATGCATACCTACAGCATAGTAGCTAACTTGATGAAAGATAGGTGGACGTCATCGCACATATAATTGGAATACCACCAAAAAAGGTGAAATTGGAATAATTTCATATTGCTAAGTGATCGAGATTAATCTACCAAATGTATGGATAAAAAATGAATGAAAAGATATATTTATTCGATAATATTGATGGCTAGGAGTGACAGGGACTCATAGCTGTTTATAGTTAGGCCGTTCACTGATAAGAACTTAATGTTTCGATATTCGGAATAACACACATGTCGTTGATAATGGATACGTTTGAAAATATTAATTCCCAAGCAGGGAATTCCAAAATTTTGTTATCACATGTTTTGGTAAGCTTTTAAAATAGACAATGCTGTATATGACCCTTTTTCCTTTTTACTATATGACGCGAAGGAGACTAAGAGCACAATGGTACATCGTCGTAGATTTTCCGTATTGTTTGGCACTGTTTAACAAGTGCCTAATAGTAACAGATATTTGAAATATTTCACATACAAACACATGTGATACATTTGGAAGTGTGTGCTTGGGACTTCCGCAATTTTATTATCTCTTGTTTGGGTTAGCCTTTAAAATAAACAATGTTTTTATGCTTTTTACTATATTATACCGAGCCGAGCAGTATCAAGAAAGTACCATCGTAGATTTTCCGTATTGTTTGGCTCTGTTGAAGTGCCTTTCGGAGCGGCCTAGATTTTAAATACAAAAGTGGATAGATTTTTAGGCTAGGGTGTTACATTCAATATCGTTTTGCTTCTCACCTAGAGAAGTAATATAGTTAACACACTTATATACGATTTAAATGATCTATTTCATCTAAGTATCAATAAAGATTTTCCTTATAATTATAAAGTCTACAGAACACAGTGGTAAACGTTATCAAGCGTTATCTTTTAAGAAGAAACATTTACTTTTTAACCGATTCTCCAAAGGAAAAAATGATTCGTCATGTATACTTTTATTTTCTTTAAGACTTTTTACAGACTAAGTAACGCATAAGTTTTAATTTCTACATATATTTTTATACAACTTCATGTAGGTTGAGGTTTTTAGAACAATACATTTACAGTACTAACATGTGCTAAATTATAATACGAAGATTACAGTATATCCACAGAAGTTAATAATTATAATGAAATTGTCCATTGCCGCATCAATATGTGCTGTGCCGCCCGGTTTAACCCGCTACGACATAAGAAAAAAAACAGACAAACATAGCGTGATCTTATATAGCCTACAGCCTTCGTCAATAAGTGGACTATCCTATACAAAAAAAAAATTCAATTCGAATAAGTAGGTTTTGAGATTAGCGCGTGCAAGCAACCAAAAAAACTCTACAGCTTTATAATATTATTATAGCGTTATAGTATAGATTGGAGACCATCAAAGTTCTTGGAAAGGCGAGGCTCACGTCCATGTAATGACGCCAGATGTCAAAGGTTTATAGATAAGTACGTAGGCAGTTTAAAGGTCACGCCCACATCAAGTTGGCAGTTCACGAGTCCTCAATGAACTCTATTGTGCCGATAGTGTACTTTATTAAATGAACATTCAGCTATTTGTAATAATAGAACAGACTTGTGGAGAAATGGTGTCATCAACGAATTGTTTTATTCATTATACTGACGTAGCATACAAATTCAGTCTGATGATAAGTGAGCAATGCCGCCCGTGGACATGTGGATTCGATCCTAGACAGGATTAGCCTTATCTGAGTTTAGCGAGTGATGATTTGTTATTCCTGAGCACTAAGTTGAAATACCTTGGATTAGTATGTCTCCTGTACATCGCATTTTGTAAAAATATGGTTTGCAGGACAGATGGTAGTAATAATAAAAGTTTCTATGATTTTTTGAGTTTATCCCTGACTGTGTGTTCGTGTTTTAAGCCGATCCAGATCAAGACTACATTTAAAATATAGGATTGAAAATATAATTATTCGATGTCTTCAGGTAATACTTAAGTTTTATTGCATTAAAATCTATGTACTAAGTGAGCACGGATGAACCCACGGTATTCAGCTCATACACGGTACATTATAAAATTCATCAAGTCGTTAGTTCCGTGCAGTCTACCCCGTAGGAAGCGTTCCCAGACAACCCCATTTAAACGGAAGTCTAGCCCGCTCAACTAGGCCGTTATAATCGTCTGCTACAATCTCTACTGACTATAAATATAGCTCTTATTAACTGTTCTAGCTTCCTTTGTCTGCTGCATTAACTCTTCTAGAAGGATTTTGAAAGTTGCTGTTGTCCAAATTTTTATTATACGATGCGCGTTTATTGTATGAAAATATATCAAGTTGTTTGAAGTCGCAATCGCGGTTCACTGATCGTTGTTGATTTTTTTATTAGTAGGATGAAGTTTGCTTTTCGTTTGCTTTCGTATAATTTACTAGTAGAAGTAGCAAACTGTCTCACCATCAGATGGACTGCAAAGCATGCAGTCCATCTGATGGTGTGCCACCTAATGGTTACAAGTGGTCAATCAAAAATCGCATCTCAGCCTTTTGGCTAAGATCAAGGTGCAAGTAAGAACATGATTTATGAGTCTTTGAATAATAACATAACAAAATCAATAAAAAGGTATGTTCCTATCTGATGTATTCTTGAATGATTAATAAAAGGAAAATAGGTTTTTTTTTTCTAAGAATTACAATGGATTAATTTTGAAAACGCAGTCCAGATCAAGAACGGCTAAGTAAACGATAAATCTACGTAAGCTTCAACATTTGCGTCAATTGTTTAGTTAGTACACTATAATGCTATTGTTTAAGATATTTAAACAAATGGTATTGTTTTCTGAAATGTGGCGAGCGAAGTATTACAAAACATTATTATTTCCAAGAATTTTATTGATCACGTTCGTTCAAGAAAGAGCTAAAGGTGCGTTTAGACTATGACACACGACTACACTTAGTATAGGTACATCAAATATAAAAGAAATTATACATAGTGTTGATTTGATGGTATCGATTATAGAATTTGTGTGCGCTTTTAGCCTTATTTGCAGCACTTAACAGTATGAAATTTATCACTACATCGTATAAGTCAAAGTCACTTCCCGCTGTGTGTCTGTCCGTATATATGCTTATATCTTCAAAACTGCGCAACGGATTTTATTGCAGTTTTTTTAGTCGATAGTGTGTTTCAAGAGAAAGGTTTATATGTATAATACATGCATAATATAGTAGAGAGACACTGATAGTTTTAGAGGTTTCTATGTGTCGTTGTAAATAAAGCCATTTTTTGTGCATTTATTGCAAATGCTGGCTAAACCCTACAAAATACTACTAATACTAAACCCTACAAACTACTACTAAAATTAATGTACTACAGTATATTTTTAGTTATCGAACTTTGACATATTATTTAATTTGGAGGCGTTACGAAGTTCGCCGGGCCAGCTAGTAAATTATAATTTAGTTTAGTAAGG
>DWTU01002261.1:0-11745 GCA_018251515.1 Cecropterus confusis | reverse complement strand
TTTGAGAACTCTTTTTTTTTAGAGAACTCTCAGGTGTGCAGGTTTCTTCACGATGTTTTCCTTCACCGTAAAGCAGTGATAATTAATTTCTAATACACACTTAATTTTAAAATCAGCGGTACGTGCCTGAGATTCGAACATCGGTACCCTCGATTGATAGGTCGAGTTTCAACCATTAGGCAGAAAGCTATCACTGCTCTCCGTGAAGTTCGCCAAGTGAAGTTCATTTGTAATTATTTAACTGTATTCGGCTTTAATTTTATTTCGGACTAATATTTTAAACGTGTCAAAGTGTGTGTTTGTTCATGTATATGTACATGTTGAATGTATAGACAACATATAATATAGAAAACTAACATCAACCTTGTGTAATTCATTAGCTTTGGTGCACGTGCATCCCTACATGTTCGGTTGTAAGACCGCCAATTTAATACATCCTGGAAAAGACTTAACAAAATAGTATTGATAAAACAGTTGGGTAGATAATTATTATATAATACGAGCTAAACCCTGACAGACTTCGCTGAGGCTGAGTCTGATTATCGTGAATTAGTCATAAAAAGGATATAAACACATCTTGTTTTAAATTGCAACGTTGTGTAAAAAACTAAGTCAATCTATTAATAATTTATCGACTTGTGCGGACACAAACATACGGAAGTTTTTTTATATAATAATATAATGACAAATCGTTATCTCCTATATAAATATTAGCGCTATAATCTATTTATGTTGCGTTATAATAATTCAAGTTTGTTGTAAGAGATTTATTTTCACTTAAACATTATTTGTTTGCTTAAACGTACGTTGACAGATTAATTTCGTGTCAAAAAATCACTTTTCCTTTCTCTGAAGCTCGTTTGTTTCTTTTAATGAGTATGCGAATTTCGTTTTGAGTCACTGAAACTTTGACGACATTTTAAGCATATTTATTTTCAATTACAACAAGAATTGCGATGAATTATGTATTGTTGTTGCGCAAAGTTATCTTTCTTGGAAGTGAATTGCTAATTAGTTGTGTAATACGAAAAGCGCCAGTTTCGTTAAATTCGAATATTCATGAAAATACATTTAAAGCTGTTACGTAAATATTTTATACATTAACAATATAATAACAATGTTAAACTCGGTAAAATAAATAAATAAACTGAATAACAAAAATGTATACGTAAAATAAGTGGGGAAATGTTAAATATAATTATAAAACGTGTCATTATAAATACTGTAATGCTCATGCCAAACAGAGGTATGATTCAGAAATCGTGATATAAAAATACATACTCGTACATAATTGTGAGAATAAGGTTAAAAATCTGTGTCGTTTCAAAAGGTAACACGATGAATATTGCCAATGAATATTCAATGGTAATAATAATATGATTATGAACTTTAAATACAAGCTAGTTCATGCGGTTGAAGATAAACGTTATTGCTCATCGTTAACCACAACAGATGCCAGGGTAAAGCTACCGTACGGTGAATAGACATCATTTAATGGAAAAAATCGTATAATAACATATTCACAAATCTTTCGTGACTTACCGTTCGCAAATGACAAGATTCCATTAAACAATTTCTCTGTCGCTACCTTTGGGGACTAGTGATATCGGGTAACAAATCGTGGCGGATGAATCTCTGAATCTTTAGCGAAAATTGCAAAGCTTCGCGAAGATTTACGTGTTTAAGCGCCTTTGCTAAATCGCCTCTTCAGAACTAAATCTTCTACAATTTTACTGTGTACCACGGTTAAGAGAAGCAGATCTCAAGGGCTCTAAAGCGTTTCTAAGAGAAACCCTTCTAAACTTCTGACTACGCAAAGCTTTACTTATTTGTCTTTCTATCGAGTATTTATTTTTGTCTCGACTCGCTACAATACTATTTGGGGTACAGTGGGATCGCTAACAAACTAGTGGTCCGGTTACTGGGGTCAAAATAAGGGGTAAAATGAATGAGGCATGAGCACTCAAAATACATACATAAGGAAGTGCTGTATTAAAGAAAACCACCCGTGTTGTCAATGATATTGCACACGATCTTTCTAGAACTGTACAATAGGAAGCTGAAAGGTGAGTGTAACTTACGATATCTATGGTTAATTTATTAGTTGTACAGTCTGTTATAATGTGTACCTAACGATCGTTCGTAACACCTAAATTTTGTAACATCGTCAACTAATCTCCTTATTCTATTTGATACAAAACTGATACTCTAGATGGAGTCGGCATGTGTTTCGATTGGTTTTAATTAGAGATTAGTGAACGTACAGATATGGCAGCAATACATACGGTTCTCGTCAATGTATCCGGGTCCGTAGACGGTCTTGGTTGCATAGAGTGGGTCCTCGCTCCCTCCCGGCTCATGGTTCCAGCGATGGTAACGGTGCCCATGGGGTTTGTAGTGCGGGCTCGCATAGCGGTGGACGTGGGTCATTATTTTGTCCGGTGCTATTAGGTTCCCGTCCTGCGTTATGGACATACCGCCGATCCATGTCGTCACTCCAGTCGCGTTCCGATTCGCGTTCCGTCCGTCGGACATCAGCTTTACTGGAATTGCATCCATCGTATCGCTTAGCTGAGGCAAGCTCGACGACCGAGCCATAGCGCGAAGGGACTCCGATTGCAACAACAGAGGCGATCGCGCAGGGTCGGTACAGAACATCGAGAAAAAAAATCACCCGACTAACGACAAATTTAAAAACGACAATAAAACAAACAACGATCGGCAAACGTACGACATTTATCTGGCACAAAAAGAATTTCTGGAATTTGCAAAATTTAATAGGACTGGACCCGATTATTAAATTATTAGCAAAGCTCTCTTCGGATGGCAGTCCCGCTCGAACTATTTCGTCAAAGCCAAGTCTATGCCGCGCAGTAACCATAGAGATCGTAGAAATAGGAGATGCAGAAAGAAAGCATGCAACGTGCAACAAAACTAGAGTAGGAGCCATCGAGACGTTAATAGATTTGATGATGCATATGAATAAAACCTTTTATGTTCCTATGAACGTCTGCAGTGGCATAAAACATAAAGAGACAGGAGCTGCAGAAAAAGTCATGCAAGTATAAAGTAGGAGCGAAATATTAATCGGTTTGAATGGTAATAAAATGCTTAAGCTAATCGTGGAATTGCTAATATTGCTAGTAATGTTTATTGATGAAACTATAAAATGTTTACTTATTTTATACCTTCTACCTCATATAAGAAATTAATGTTAAATCGCTATTTAATTGTTGAAAATATTAAAATAACTTTGAATAATAAAAAATTACAAATATAAAAAATGTAATTCTAATTTATTATTGAGTTTGTAAAATGTAAAAGGTGAAAAATGTTGTAGTCTTGAATACATTTAAAAATCACATGCCTACTAAAAATTTAATTTGAAACCTATTGTGCATGTAATTAAAAATATAAATGAGTTGACGCGAATTCTAGCTTATGATATAACGACTTTAAATGTAATTAATTTTTCACAAATATTTTTCATAAACAATACATAAGTAAATGGTATTTCCAATAACCTTCTTAAATTCCAATGACCTTAAGAAATTAGAACAGATAAGGGGACTTCGTTGAAGTCGTCATTGCTGTAAGCCGCGCTCCTACCTTACGAAGCGTTAGCGTAGTGAAGCGTGCAGTGCTAGAGGCGACGGAATCCGATAGACACATAGAGAGAACAAGAGGGTGCGGCGACGGCTCACCGTGGCGGGGCCGAGGGGGGCGCGGGGAGAGGAGGGCGGCGCGTAGCAGGCTGGCGGCAGCGGCGCGCGTCATCAGCCTGGTGCCGTTCTCGGTGAGGAGCAGGATGGTACCGTCGGGCGCGGCGTAGCGGGTGAGGGGAGGGGCGCGCGGGGCCGGACGCCGGGGCTCGAACAGCGCGCGGACCGCCGGCGGACATTCGCCCCACGCCGCCGCTGCCCCATAACCACGTTACCAACAACCACTATGCCCGCCCCGTGCCGAGCCGCACTAACGGAACACCTTTAACGGACTCTTCATCTCAAAGGCCTTTCATTGCCGGAATAAGCCAGCCTGGTGCTGTCATATATTCTTAAATCTATTAGCTCTGGAGATTTTGAACAGTTAGAGCTAAAGTCTATACAGTCAATTTGAAGACGGTTTGGAGTCAAATATTGTTTGATCCAATTAGGTTTCTGGTAAGCGTAGTCCATTGAAAGTATTCCTTCGAAAATGAGGTAGATACGAGAGTAAGGGTTATGTTCGCCGCCCCATCGACCATGCTCTATCAGCAGTCGCAGATCATCACCGAAGGCCGAAGTGTCGGAAGCCAAGAGTTGAGGTAACTGCGGGCATTTGTACGGTGTGTGAGGTCAGGAGTACTCTAAAAAGAAGCTCAGTGTCCGGTGAAACATAAAGTTAAACAGCCTTGTGTGGTAAAGTAGTGATCTAAGTAAATCCTAAGGCCTAGGCATCTAATCGGTGTGAAAATAAAAAAGGCACGAATAAGAAAGTAAAATTAAAACATAAAGTTTACGAAACAGAACTAATATAATACGTTGACGGCTATTTGGAAGTGAGTCTAATACTCCTGAGAAGCGTTTTAGAGTGAAGTGTTACTGTTTGTCACTTTATCATGTCTGAGTTTAATTGACCGCGTGGTATTTTGTAGTATTGTTTTACTATATGCTTTTTCTTCATTTGCTGAATAACATAACATAATATGATTATACATATCTAGGTGTTTATACATGGTGTCCTACAAGGTATGATGTTGGGGAACATTGTGTTCATTATCATTTCTATTACACACTGTTAGTGTTACATCAAGTTACGCGTGTATTTATGCGTTGCCATTTAAACACTTAAAGCTATTGCTATGTATCTTTGTTTAACATCGGTATGGGTTCTGAGTGAGACATTTACTTATAATTAACAAAAACGTTCTTAAATAAACTTAGGTATAAGGAAAAATTCCGTCAAACTTTCCAAATTTTATTATAACGAATATATGCTTTAATTTCTTCCGTCTTAGTTTTTTAACAACGTAACAAAACGCACTAGCAACCTACATTTATAAATGGAGCAAAAAATAAAATTTTTCCATCCCACTCAATAGCGTTTGCTTTCTCAAATTTCCGAGAAAGGCGTCATTTAATACACCTCACTCCACGTGCCAACGTTTTAAAAGGTATTTTTGAGCACCAGTCCGGCTATTTTTCCCGGTCCTGGGAAGTTAGGATAGTAATTTCAACAGTTGTGTGTTCCCACGTTCTGAAAGCGACCCAACTCGCTCCAAAGTCCATTGTATGCCCAATGTTTCCTATGCCTTTGTTAAAAGTAATGTACTAGTTTTTGCAGTTGGTAGCTGGGTGTTATTGTTGAAAAAATACGTATAAGGTATGTTTCATACACTTTATCAAGTAAAATTTTTATTTACTATAAAAATATACTAAAACTTTCTATATACTTATATATATTTAAAATTCAATATAGAATAATTGTCTCCAACTAGAGGCAGCAATACTATGTTATTTAATATACACTCAAATATCATATAAAAATGTTATAATATGCTTTCTCTGTAGAAAGCGCAATGACTGTGTCATTGCGCTGCACTCGGATTTTTACTGTGACGTGGCAATACAGAAACACATAGACTCAGATCAGAAATCTAAATTCATAATTTCAATATCTGTCTGGCCGAGGATCGAATCTGGAATCCTCTGTGTGTCAAACTGACATGGAGGCCGCTCCGCCAACGTCTGTTTATTTCAAACTCAATAGTGGTAATCAATTATAAACGCTTAACGTAAACGCTACACTCATAGCCCCACAGTAGGATTTTCTCCTGTGCCGTGGGTGCCATGGACACACAAAGACGAATACATAAACACCTAGACCCAGAACAGAAATCTAAACTCATCATTCAGATGTCTGTCCGGCCGGGGATCGAACCCGGGACCCACCGCGTGTCAGAGCGACATGGTGACCGCTCCACCATGTGGGTCGCCAATTATATTACATAACATATAGTCTTTCATTCATTATAACATATACTCAAACATAGTATCATTAAACCAGGTAAGAGTTACCTACGTCAAGTAAAATACATCAAATATAAGTAAGAAAATCGTTCCTTTATAAAGCTCGTCCATAAATGTAATTTGTTCTTCGGTAACCAACGTTGGTATACCTACACTTTATTTATTGGTCTATTTACCAATCAGCGAAATAGACTTCCTTTTATGTGTTACGCTTTTAGTAGTATTGCCCTCCGAATTTCTATTACCATAATCACGAAGGCGAATAACGAAAAAAGTCATGTCAAAGAAATCTTCAAAAAGGTTTACTTCTGCGGAGCCGACCTCAAAGTGCCCTTAACACAAAGGCTTGGTGGTTGAATGGATTTCCTCTCTTTTGTTTCTGTATTGTATCGGTGCTCGATTTTTAAATTAATATTCGATTGATGTTATTGGCTTGTGAGGAACTGTATTAACGAAATATGGGAATATAAAGAATAATAAAATATGGGGCATTATGTTAATGCATGTATTACCACAGTCTATGTGGTATCGACCACGAATAGAATTTTTTCTATTAATATGGTTGGCATAGAAGGATATGGAATCTGATGAATTTTTTTATATTTACAAGGTATTCTTTGCATATTTGCAAAGTAGTAGAACGGAGAATACCACCTAATTGCCACAAACCACACTAATTGTTGTGAAGAAGTTCTCTTCAGTGGTCGTTTCAGTGGAAGGGGGTGGTTGTCAACTCATATTCATATGACGACGACCCACGTGGTGGAGCAGGCCATTAACCAGTGCAGTTAGAGCTCCAAGTTCTGAATTCTAAAATAATATAATGAGTATAAAATTGTTTCTTTAACTAATACTTGATGAAATTTGAATTGTACGGTTATTCATGCAAACTGTTATTCATTCGGTTATTCATGAAAAATGTTAAACAACTGCTTTTACTTTTTATTGATACAAATAGTTTTTTTAATCCTTTTCTCCTGTAGATGTTTTATTTAACTTTATTGGTATTAAGAGTAAAAGACCATTCTAGCAATCTTTATGGACAGCTGCGGCAAAAGTTATTTGAATGCATAATGAAGAGTTCAATCTTGGTAACACCGAATTAGTTTCAGAGACATTGAGAAATGGAAAAGTGCTTTCCGAGTAATGATTTAATCAATCTCAAGAGCTTGAAATGTTGATTTTATGTGTTATCGATTTTGTGATTGACAATGTTAACTATGTTAATAGCTGTATTTTACAATTAATAGATTTCATTTGATGTATATATATACGTAGATATTATATTCGTTTTGGTTTACATAAAGCATTGCTGAAGAGTTGGAATACTTAACAATGTTAAATGTTTCTAATTTTACAGTGGATCACAGATGCGTTTTTATCCCAGAACCCTAAGATGGTCGCCTCATATAAAAGTAAGCTGGCAAAAAACACTTTTTCACCAAAACGGAAGAATTGCTTCATTGTTTGCTGCTAAAAATAGACGTGGTACCTCCTCGGTGAAACCGTTTTCATATTACAACCTTATATTTGTATATTTTTGGTGATGTATTAAAATAATTCTCTAGTAAGTCTAGTATCAGATGGAATGTGAATTCGTTAGATTTTTTCTTCATCTTTTAATTTCGTCTTGTATTAAGTACGAATCTTCTAATAGCCTGCTATCATGTAGAAAATGCGTGAATTTCAAATGAACTTGAGACTTATACGCCTTAGACATCTGAAACAGACGTGTGGTACTTGTAATGTCACCTGTGATTCGTATGACACCCTTTTCAATAGTTTCCGATAGTTTGCCGTCAAATATTTGTCGCGCAGTAATTGAAGTGTGGATGGAATCTCCCCCATGTAGCAGACAAAGGAAATGATTTCGGAACTGAAATTTGTTGTGTGCAAATATTTGAATAGCGGAATCGAGGGCCGTCGCTCGAACAGCAAACACCGACCGTTTGCTCGTTTAGGTTATAGAAATGACGATAAAGTCACAGGTAGGTTGCGTTCTTTTTTTATACCTTTATACTGGCGAGGGTCTTGTTTGCGAAGGGCTGGTTTTAATAATTGCAAAACATAATTTGATAATATTTTGGGATACTTTTAAACAGCAGTGTAAAGCGCTGCTTGTTCTGGTTGAAGGGCGTGGTAAGGGTTTCAACTTAATCCTCAGGAGAAGAAACTCGTCTGTTACCAATCCCAGGTAAGACAGATTTTATCAGGGGTTGATTACAGATGGGGTTGTCCAATGGCAACAGTGGCTACTATAAGGTGGACTACGTACTCGTTTGCTGCTCCCATACTACAGAGACTTCTCCGAACGTGATCCGCAATTACTGCTATGTAGCTTCTATGAGGCCCTGTTGTCAAAAAAGTTTGCCGTCGCTGGCTCTAATTTATTCATTTTCTGAGTAGATCCATGCCCAACAGTGGGATAATAATAGGTTGCTGGTGTAAGAATTGAGGTAACTCTATTGTCAAACTAATAATCGTTAATAACAACCTGCAAATGCAAAGGTGTTTTGGTTGTGACGTATAATATCATACCTAAAAAGCCGTAATAACAGGGCTACGACGGCTTTTGAAAAATAGTATGCAATAAGAGCTACTGATGACGATTGAAGCGCCCACTAACTGCAAACATCGTTCGTTTGCTTTTCAGAAGCAAATAGGAAAGGCGTAAAGTGATTGGACAGCTAGTCAGAAAGGTAAATTCAATTTGAAGTCTATTTTTCTATGTATGTCTTATATCGGTATTGTTGCGTATTGGATTCTGGTTTGATGCCCGAGCAGACGTCTAAGTGGTGGATTAAGAGCTATTTGGGGTTAAGGCATGTATCATTTTCCAGGTGGTAGCAGCAATATAGTTTGATCAGGGAGATACCACCGCAACACCCGTTTCAGACGTGAAGCAGTTCTTGCGTTTTTTTGAAAGGGTATGGTGGCCACCCACACCCATTCATCCTCCCTTTCTTATTAGGTAATCATCTTAGTCCTCGGGAGTAGGAAGGCGTCAGTGATTGACTTTAGACGGAACGCCTGTTCGATATGATCTTGCTGTCAACAACCATTTGGTGGACTGCTTGCTCGTCAGCTTGATTTTTATTAAATAATCCTAGAACAGAATGTAAATAAAATACATATTTCATATTTTGTCAAAAAATACAAGAGTTTATAGGCTCCTAATAAAACAGAAAGTAGTATATGAGATAAGTTAAAATAAAAATAAAATAATTTTACAGGATAGATTTCATATTTATAATGATAATGATTAAATTCGTACAGGTCTTCGTGGGTCGAGTCCGGAGGCACCATACCCTCACTTTTTTGCCTAATGCAGCAGTGTTAAGCGATGTTGTATTCTGCTTTGTACGGTGTGATAAGGAAGAGACATCCAAGGCGTTTCAACCAGTATTCAACGGTAGTAACGCATCTGTGACCGACCTCAGATAGTACTATTAACGCTTAACACTTTCTACACTCATAGCCCACACTAGGATTTTCTCTTGTGTCGTGGGTGCCATGAGCATACAAAGACGAATACACAAATACCCAGACCTAGAACAGAAATCTAAACTCATCTCAATCATCACTTCAGATGTCTGTCTGGCTGGGGGTCGACCCCGAACCCACTGCGTGTCAGACCGCTGACCGCTGATGGTGACCGCTCCGCCACGCGGGTCGTCAAATACAAATACTTATGTTTATGCTATATTGTCTCATCTGGGACTTATTAGTGTCCATGAGCACAAGCGGTCATTTATCATCAGGTGTGCTGCATATTCCTTGCCTACTTCTACATTTAAAAATTAAACAATTGAAGAAGAATGAAGTTATAAGTTCCCTGGAGGCATATGCCACATAAATACATTTCATTTCATAACGGAACGCGTTCCGAGTAATAAGATAAAAGGGGTAACACACGCTTATTCAAACTTCTATAACGAGGTGGACGCGGTAAAAACATTGGAAGTTGAGAAAACTAAATGTTTGACTTTCAGACATTCGGAACTCCACAGTCCGGTATTTGTTATGATTGTTCAAGCCAGGGCTGTCCACGGGATGTCAGTGTGGATGACCACAGAAAGAAATATCTAGGATTTTTTTGCCGTTTTATTTTGGAACTGGACAGCGAAAAGAGGTGTCAGGAATAAAATGCCTCGGGCCGTAATTTGGATAGTCCTTTCAGTCTTCATTTACGACCAAATATCAGTTTAAATTTGAGTTAATCAAAATATGCTAAAGTAATACGGCAGGTATTCATAATCGTAATTTTTATTTATTCCATTTTAGTTTGTAATAAGGTATTTAATCGTATCTTATCAATTTTGGATTGCAATAAATGCCTTATTGCAAATCGAAATGGATTGGATGCATTAATATAAAAAAAATATCATGACCGCACCAAAAATACAAAATATATTGCAGTTCTCATCAACATCAGCTCAATTTTTGTCCCACTACTGGGCGTGGGTCTTCTCTCAGGCCGTTAAGAATTAGATCATTGTCCAAAACTGGATCAGTACATGATTTGACTGGAAAATACACCTCTAACACTATTTTTTTTGGGGCAATTGGACGTAAGTTTACTCATGAGGTCCTATTTCATTGTTAAAGCAAGTGATAATTCATAAATAATACACATACAACTTCAGTAAATTGTAAAAAGGTCTAAAATTCGAACCTCGGACGTCTTGTACGATATCGGAGCTTGTATATATGCAGGATGTTGAGAAAACTGCGATAGCGTGATTCAGAATACACTGGCGCCATTTCAGATGAATTGCGGGAGGTCGTCACATCACCCGCTGCACAGAGGTCAAACAATCCTACCACTACGCTGTTATTACTCTTAGCACATCGTACATAACCACGCAAAACTGAAATCCACACGAAACCGAGAGCAAATGCTAGTATTACAATTAATTAAAACTATGGACCTGATAATCGAGTTTGGACATTAAAACTACGGAGTTCAATATGTTTATTTAGGCTTATCCTTGGAATTTTATCCAATTACCTAACTATACAACGAACTGAATAAAATTTGAGAGAGCAAATTTTCAGCCTCATTATTTACGCTTTGTGGGGAACTAGACAGAAGTATTTGAAAATATATAAAATCTTATATTTTCTTGGTATCAGAAGTTTGTATGCTATGCAGTGCTTCGGTTCGAAATCGACTGAGGCAAATGAAATAAATACAGATAAAAATAATTTTGAACATGTGGGGCTATTTCTGACTTTAACGAGTTATAACTAAATATTAGATTTTAGACTTTAAAGCTGGATTTATTTACTTTGATTTGTAGGACATGAGGTAGTGATACTAATATCAGGAATTTTAAAGGGATGTAATACGTATATGTGTTATCAGCTCTAATGTGACCCTTATCTATTTGGAGGTCAACGGATGTTTATAGGCTGTAGTGATCAGTTACCATCAGGTTTTTGTTTTTTACGATTGCAGTAGCAAATGAGCTTGCAGTCCCCTTGATGGTAGGTCACGGCCCCTGATCCACATTTGTGACCAACCATTAACAGGCTCTACCCGAAGTCAGGTGCGTGACCACAAGGACTGAGATGATTTCCAAGCGGTAAAACCAGTGTAGTTCGACCGGGGAGGTACCACCGCCACACCTATTTCTAGCGTGAGGCAGTTCTTGCGTTTCGTTGGAAGCGGGTGGTTGCCGGCTCACTTATATATGACGCAACCATCTTAGTCCTCGGGAGTAGTAACGCATCT
>DWTU01002260.1:0-11746 GCA_018251515.1 Cecropterus confusis | reverse complement strand
GCTGGATTCAGATGGCGCAGGACCGGTCGGAGTAGCGCAGATTAGGGGAGGCCTATGTCCAGCAGTGGACTTTTAAGAGCTGATGGATGGATGATGCGCGGCAGGAATTACTTATCATCACGTGGACTGCATGCTCGTTTACAACTTCAATAATAAAAATTAACTTTTGTAAGCGACCGAAAATTATTATACATACGGAGCTTAATAAGTGATATAATATAAAATAGGCATATATGTATGTAAGTATGTAATATTTTTTAAATGTCTCGTAGTTTATCTTGAGCTTCTATTTCGTATTAAAACTAAGGACTGTTATCTTAATCTGTCCTAGAAAAATCTCTTAAAATAAAATTAGGTAATGGATATATTTTTCCCTGTGTAATTTATGGTTTTATGAAAATTTTTACACCCTTTTCGACCAATATCGAATACCGACCGGTAGATGCACACAACACAAAAACGCAAATTTTACAGCAAACCCAAGTAAAATTAAACAATCATATTTGCTGTTATTATTACCTTTTTACTGAATAATATTAAAATAATGATGATTAAAATGCCAGTAACCACAATGCAGGAACAGCACCAAGTTTTCAATTCTGAAATAATAAGGACAAAACTGTATCTTTAACTTTAAATTGATGAAAGCGAATTAATCGCATGTAAAATGTGAACTTTGTAGTAGATAAAATGATGGGTTGTGAGAGCATGCAAAATATGTGTATTTTAGTATGTAAAATGATCGGTTCCAAAAGTGGACACGTTCTAAGAACGTCCAATTCCTCAAATTAAATTAATTATAATCTCTTACAAAGCTCTTGTATACCAACTCTCGTTCTTAAGCAGTTATAACTAAAGTATAAACCAAACTAACATTAACACTTAAGGAACCAGTCTCACCGCAAAAGATGAAATCTACTCACCCGACTGCATCGAAGAAGGGTTATGTTCGAGCGTATGTATGTATATATTGTACATATATCCATTATTTTTACTATGCCCAAATGACTTGACGGATATAAGCTTAATTATGACTGCGTATAGAATAAAAGACCGGGAAGGGACGATTTTTTATTATAATTACAATACGCAATGAAAATAATCTTTATGAACTCTTTGTGGTTCGTCTCTGGAAGCACAACCAACACAATTATTTCTGCCTAATAACAGCACTGTTATGCATTATATTCTGAAGGATGTGTTAAGATCTACTTATCCAAGGCGTTCCAACTTAGTCCTCAAGGGTAGCAATGCATATGTGGAAATCCTTAGGTAGAACTCTGATCTTATTTGGGGTTGATGCCAGATGTCCATTGGCGGCAGTGGCCACTTTGTGCCGTCAATTATGATTTTACCCTTATTCTACGGGATCCGTGACCATCAATGAGACAATGAGTTGATAATTATAATTAATTTGAAATTCTATATATTCATTCGCTTATAGTTACTCGCTAGCGAAGAAACTAGTCTTAACTAAGGGACAGTGAAAGTAGAATCGCTTCGCAATTACAAACTGACAAATGTCCGGGTATTAGGAACACATGTGCCACGGAGTTGGGACGGGGGATACCCCACACCCCCACATGTTAAGACCCGGGACCACGTCTTAAGTTATTACTAATTTTAGGGGTCTACTTTACGTTGAATCCTTATTAAGAACGATAGTGATACTTTTTTATGATGTTTAGCAAATTCCATTTAAAATTAGGGATTTTTCTTTGGCGTATTATGAGCCTTGTGCTCATTTGAATGGTTTGATCAGGTTCTGCATCAACATAGTATACAAATAAAATTTTAAAAATAAATTAATAAACGCTTTCTACACTCATAGCCCTACACTAGGATTTTCTCTTGTATCGTGGGTACCATTGACGCACAAAGACGAATACTCAAACACCCAGACCCAGAACAGAATCTAAGCTCATCATTCAGATGTCTGACTGGGCGGGGATCAAACCCGGAACCCGCTGCATTTCATACCGGTATGGAGACGGCTCCGCCACGCGGGTCGTAATTTTCTGTGTATGGCTTAGAAGGCGACAACGGGACAACATTCAGGAAATGGGCAGCAGCGTCTTTATGTGTAATATCAATACCTACTGCAGTTCTCAATATGCCAAGAGCGGGTGCTATTGCCAAAACTCAATTGGGGGTACTTATAGACACAAGACTTATAGACTAGACAGTAATGGACTTAAAAAGGCTGATGGATGGATACATGGATTTCGAGTGTAGCGACTTCCCGCAACTCATCAAGAGATGGCGCCACTGTATTCTGAATCATGCTATCGGAGTTTTCTCAATATCCTGCATATAAACAAGTTGCGAAAAAACTTTCGGAGAACGGTCGCTCCCCAGGCATGATCACCTAACTCTTCCGCGATCTCCCGCCAGGCTAGGTGATCATGCCTGGGCTGCTATCGGCTGGCTATACTAGTTAAGCAAATGGAGATCCTTTTGCTAAACTAGTATAGACCTAACAGACCTAAAAGTTTTATCTAACTAGGAAAAGTAACAGAAAGTCCATAATTAGTTTACATTAAATTAACCAGTAATCATCATGCCACCATAACTTACGTCATCGGAGATATCCGCAGACCGAGCTTTCACACACTGATTACTATATTAATATCGCAAACATAATGCCGTGTCGAATCGAATCTGATACGTGACCAGAGAGTCGGATCTCTACCTGCCCCCACGTGTTTCATATTAAAGGTGTCTGTTTGAATAAAATCTAGTTAACAATGACTATGTTTATAGCTATATGCTAAAAGTTTACGTATTGTAATATCTAATACAACAATATATATTTCATACGTCATACACACATACACGAATTAAAAATAATGACAAAGAAGAAATAATGTTACATATTTCCTTAACTATTATTATAAGGGTTTGTATAGATTATTCATGTATATTTTGTTTATGTTAGGATATTTACTCTTGGTATTAAAAATATAGTTAATTATTTTCAAAATAAGGACCATTATTTTAAAATACGGAGCAAAGTACAGGAATATTCTCTATATTGTTTTCATTTTTATTAACATTTTAAAAATTCTAGTAGGTTTTGCGAAAAACAATTGAAAAAATAAAATTAACGCAAAAAACATCCAAAAACATTTATTGTCTAAATCAGTCGCTGGGAGACCAAGGCGGGAATCAACCTGCTACCCTTTGCATGATTGATTCACAGACAACTCCGTTAGATAGGGGTTAGGATCGAAGCCAACCATGCATATGTTACGTTTACAGTAAATTACAATTATCTCATCTAAGGCCAAGCTTATGACTATAAACTGACATCACATTCAAATATGGCAAAGAATCATAATCAACACACAATAACATACCAATAGCGTTAACATATTTTTAGGATAGTATTTAGGATGACGGAATATTAAGGTGGTGGAACGAGTATGATTCGGCTAAGAAGGTAGCAGTACCACAATTATTCCTAGCAAGAAGCAGTTCTTGCATTTCGGCGGAAGGACGAGGATAATCTTCATCTTCATATTTCATATAAAGCGACCATCAGTCCTTGTGAGCAGCAATGCTCCTGTGATGGAGTTTAGTAACCTCTGTTGTATATGAGGTTTCTTGCATATATCCATGGGTGGCAGTGTACCAGTAAAAAGTATGCAGTCTTCCAGCAGTATTAAAAATCTTATTCAATCTAGATACGTTTTTAGGATAGTGTGTTAAAACTCAGCCTCTCAATCGAGGGTCTGAGGTTCGCACGCACCACTGATTTTTCTAAAATTTTGTGGGTATTAGAAGTTAATCATCACTGCGTTATGGTGAAGGAAAACATCGTGTGGAAACCTGCACACCTGAGAGTACCCTAAAAAACAAAGTTTTCAAAGGTGTGTGAAGTCTACCAATTCGCACTTTGCCATCGCGGCGGACTATGGCCTGAAACTCTCTCATTCTGAGAAAAGACCCATGCCCAGCTTTGACAATACCGTGTTGACGATGTGTGTTTAATATAAAGCTGAAACGTGATAAGGCATAATGCAATAATAATCATCTTTGATTCGAATTTTATGAAATACAAAAAATAAGTTTAGAAGATGTCCATCCGGAAGTCTTTAGACGAAACATCGCAACGGCTCATATAAACATGACGCTATAAACAAATTAATGGCAAATTCTATACTCCAGCAATAATTATGCCTATCCTACATCAGCACAGGTCAGCCAGTTCTGGTTCTTACCCATAGATTCGCAATAAGTATGGAAGCTGGCCCACGCACCACCCACGCCCGGTCTGCGGAGGTATATCAATGTTATGTGGAGAAAGTTTCATACACTGTGACCTTATTTTGCTATAAATTGGTCAGTAAAGTCTACGTATAAATAGAATTGATGTTTGATTTCGAAAGGTTTAATAACAACATTGTATTCCGAAATCAAACATCAATCGGCATTAGAGCTATTAAGCTCTAATAGCGATTTCTACACTCATAACCATTACTTTACACCATTACTCACACTAGGTTTTTACCACTTACACATAGACGAATACAAAAACACCTTTATAAGGTGATAGAAATCTTTTTGATTCGGATCTGGAAGCACCATCGTCGCGCCATTGTTTGTCTTATAACAGCAGTGTTATGCGCTGCTGTGTTTTGGTCTGCAGGATAGAAGGGAGACATACTACCGTCGCTACCACTCGCTACCCCTGGAGACGAGGTGTTCTAACTTCGTCTGCAGGGGTAGCGACCCATCTGTGGTACCCCAGATAAGTCTCTGATCTTATCTGGGGTTGATCAGAGATGTCCATTGGAGACAGTGGTCCCTTCCGTCAGGTAGGCCGCATGCTCGTTTGTTTCTTCAATATTATAAAAAAGAGCTCAGAACCAGAACAGAAACCTAATAACATTTGTCTGTTCGGCCGGGAATCGAACCCTTTCCGTGTCAGATTGATATAGTGACTGGTCTGTACCGTGGGTCGTCACTTGATATACGCCTTCCCAAAATTGGTCTTGATTTTGGAAATATTTGCTAAATGCTAATTAATAAAGTATACATTCTTAAAATGTGCATTTCTTGGTACGGCAAAATTAAGTTTCTAAGTTCAAATGGTTACTTAAACAAAAGAAAAACTAAATATCTATAACCTTTTATTAATATTAATTTAGCTACCCATTTAAAGCCGACTTTAAAGTATATTGTATAAAAACTATATTCAAAATATTTCCTTAAATTATTATTTTATAACAACATTATTATATAAGATCCTAGCTTTTCTCCTAGAAAAACAGATTCAAATATCTAGGACTTTCTAGAAAATTCTTTAGAAGTCTCATCTAACCGTTAGCGAAATGTGCTCGTACAAAACAGCGACGAAAGAAACCAAGAATCGCCAACGTTACCAAGATTCGCAATAATACCCATACAACAAAGGGCTCGCACATAACTTAGTGTTATTAGAGAGAGCCATTAAGATTTCAATAAAGGCACACACATCCCAGCGTCCCGCTGTTATAATTTTGATGCGGGTAAGGGATCGCCAGCAGGAATTAACTTATCACGGTAGCACCGCATCTGCATACCTTAACATTTGGGTACCAGGGCCGGACCCCGGACTACTAAACAAAAATACATTACCCTAGAAATACGAATTACCCAGGTGATTTGTATTTCTATTTAGAATAAGACTGCCGAAATAATAAAAAGAAATGAATAAAAAACAATAAATAAATTCAAAATTTTAAATTCGGACTAACACACGAACACTATTCGGAATCGGATTCTCACTAAAGCAGTAATAGCCGAATGTTTGAAGCTCGGTCTCTCAATCGAAGGTCCGAGGTTTGAATCCCAGGTACGCACCACTGATTATTCTTAAATTATGTGCTTATTAGAAGTTAATTATCAGTGCTTTACGGTGAAGGAAAACATCGTGAGGAAACCTACACACCTGAGAGTTCTTTGAAAAAAAGGTCTCAAAGATGTGTGAAGTCTAATTAACTAATTCGCACTTGGCCTGCGCGGTGGACTATGGCCTGAAAACTGAAACTGAAAACTCTCTCAATATGAGAGATGACCCGCGTCCAGCAGTGGGACAATAATGGGTTGACGGAAAACTATTCGTATTTCGTCAAGAATAATACAGAATATTATTCATTATATGGTAGTCACGGAACTTGTATTAAAAACGTTGGAGAAGTGTAAAATGAAATAGGGACGGGTCGCTAAGTATTTCCGCACTGAAGAAAACATCTGCGATCTGTCTCAATATGATTTAATTAGACCTGAAGTCGGCCGAAGAATCACGTCATCGTAAGGTCTATGCATTGACACCGCGATGCGTTTTTTCCTTAACGCAATTCAAAGTAAATCATATTAAAATTTAACAAGAATACAACCTCCTTTGCCTTATACCAGTTAAATTCTTGGTAGCCTGGTTCAAAGGATTTCTCAAAAAGATACACATCACAAGTTATGTTCCGATTAAATATTCGGGGGAGACTCATATAGCATAATCAAAATCCTGCGTTCACTATAATAATAGTAATATTTCATTCGCTACGATTTTAATAGAAACTATCTTATCAGAATAAAATGTAAGTAATATTATTATTTATACAATATAATCAACCTTTAACGCTCAGTCCGTCCCTGGTTCCACCCCGGACTCGGACACGGGGCTCAAGACACATATCTCAGACGGGGATGCAAGAAATGCCCAAACCCCAATATGTAGATTGTACCTCCAACTGTGGTCATTATTGTACTGGGACTAAAGCGTCTTGGTACACGAATTATTAGCGTAGAAATAATAGCGTAGAAGACACTGGTCTGTTTTTTTTTTCATACGAAAACATATCAAATTCAAAATGTATCTTAGTTCGTTACAGTTGTTATACAGTTACCGAAACCAAATTATTTGAACAAAAACGCGAATTGAGTTTAGAAATGAATATATAGCTGTCACAAAAAAATTTGGACGTGACTAGAATTAAACTATATTATATATTTTTAATGAGTGCGTGCACACATACAAAAAAAAAAACATAACTAAGTTCGTGTGACATAAACAGTGTTTACAAATGTTAGTTTTGTAATACTCTCTATACTGATTTTAGGATTTCCGGTGCTGTGGTTCCGTAAAAGTATATAAAGAAATGCCCAAATACTAACAAAGAAAACAGGGATTTAAATATATCATATAATTTTCAGCTGTAAAATGAATTATTTTGAACAAATAGCTCATTCCCATGGTTACACCCGCGTCAAATATGTAATAACTTTATATCGTAATCTTTTGATAGAGTGCATGGATTTTAATGAAATAAAATTGTATCAAACCTTTAATTAAAATTCAGTAGTTATGGTTACATGAGATGGCAAACACAGCGACAAACAAAAGGTTACATTAAATTAAGGAAATTCTTTAATGTGCGATGTATAGACGTGAAACTCTAATTTTTATATGTTTAACAATTATTTTATTTATTTACTTTTTATCTATTTGGGAAACAAAAAAATAATTTATAAATACAAAATGTTTCTTAAATATTATACATATAAATAACATATTTTCCATAGTTTCCACTGTTAATTATGTATATTTATATATGATAATTGAAAATAAAACATCATTAATAAACACACATACAACGTACTCCGCATTATACAGTAAGTACACAGTGTTTGTATCGAGTTGTGTATGACTAATGTATAACTTTATACCTTCCAATGTATTGTTAATCCTCAGTCGTAACAGTGTATACAATTGATGTTAGACACAGTGCAATTTGGCCGTAAATTAACAGAATCGGCCTTAGTCTCGCTACTAGTGAGTTTCTATTTATTCCTTCTATTATAAAATACACATATTATACAAATTACTATGAAGCTTGTACGAATTGTTTGAAATTATCTATCTAAAGTATCAAAACCATTTTAACCTATATTTTCTCACATAACTATAAAATCGTCAGCATCCATATTTTCCACTGTTTTGAGTAAATGTGCCCTTTGACAACCCTGTAGTAAGTTAAGGGTAAACCAGAATATGGCATATTAGTAAAATATTTTTCTAGTACTAATTATTTAATAAAAAATATGTTACTTATTGCTTATTAATTAAATTAATTTATTTAAGTAAACCAAATAGCTTAAAAGTATTATAAACTTAAAGCGGAGAAGTACTCTATTAAAATGTATTAAAAAAAACTTACCTCATATTATGAAGAGCTACACGCGGTAAGTAAGATTTCTTTTTTTTCTGTAATTATGTTTGTCCTCGCAGTACCTTATAATATACTAGTATGAAACTTAGACCAAAGCCGTATACTAAATTTTTAATACTACACCAGTATAATAAAAATCTCGATCTACAAATTGTCTACAAAACTACAAGTGACAAATAATTTGTCTTATAATAGCCTAATGAATATAAGCCACATCAGTAATATCTACAGAAAATGAACACGCAGTTCGAATGTTTTGTCTGTCTGTTTGTATTCGCATCGTGCCTCATGGCCGTGTATAGATGGAATATCCGGCGTTGAAGACATGTTTCGATTAAGTCAACCCTTTTAGACTGGGAGCTGGCTGATACAATTAACAACTGTTCAATTACGACCTACATTAATAAATAGGAGACTTATTGTGGTAAACGTGACCCGGCCGGCGCCGTGAGAATAATGTCGTAGAATATATTAGTCTTTTTTCAATATAAAGGTAACTAAAGAGCATTCAATTCACCAGACACTAAGTGGCTAATGCTTCCACCGAACATCTATTATAATATACATAAAATTAACTTCAGATAAGTTTGGCCTTACTTGACTTATTACTACACAAGTTGTCCATAGAAGCAAAGTATCAACCCTTGAGGACTAAGTTGGAGCGCCTATGATAAGTAAACCTGTTATGAATAGCGTGTAAGGTTATGTTTATGTTTCCATAGCACCCCATAAGTATGTTTATATTGTGTATTTTAAAATACCTTGTATTGAGATAGCAGTTCTGTATTTGAACTTATTCTGATAGGTGAATATAAATATCATAATTTATATTTTTCTAATTAAAGGATCCTGGTATGCAAACACAGAGTCGAATAAATGAAAACATTTGCCAGCTCCTGGCCTACAAACGTCTCAAGACGTCCTTAGGGTTGTCGGACACAGACGCCAATAATATAATAATATGAGAACTGCGATTGTCGTATGTGCGTCTGAGGGAATTATTAATGCCGCTCTGCACCCGACGGGGTTTGAATATGGGCTTATTTAAATAGTTTCTGCAGACCGTACCTAATACAAGTTCTTGAGACGTTGATTAAGGAAAGCGCTGGATTGAAAATTGGCCGGATTCGGTGTAGCAATTAGAGAGGGTAGTGTTGATTTGTGATTTGTTATTTTATGGGTATGTTATGGTAGCGTATGCGTATAGTGTAGATAGTAAACTTTAATTAGTAATGTATGGGATTATGCTGTTAATTGTGTTTACATAAAATGTCTACTTGTAATATATGTTAAGCGCTTAACAATACTATTTTAATTAAAATTACAACACAATTAAAGTTTGTCGAAATATGGTACGGGTAGGCGTTTTTTGTCACTTCTTTTTGGGCGCATGCGAATTTTCGAAAGTTGTAAGTTCATAATTGTCTCACCCCTTTGATAAGTATGCACTAAAGATATTCATTATCTGATATTTAAAAGTTTATTTTTTTTGTGAATATTTTTTACTTAAATAGATATATATCAAACGATGTCAAACTTACTTATCGAGTAAGTTGTATTTTAGATTAACATCGTGAGGTACGCCCGTTGTTGATATTGTGCCTGAAAACAATGTTAGATGAAGTTATCGCAATATACCCAACTGAAAAGTTAACAAACATCGTCCAGCATTACCACAGGTGTTCAAAGAGATTAAAAAGGAAAGTATTAGTAGTAGGAGTTTATTTACACAAGTGTATAATTTTTTAAGCATTTTAGACTATACCTTACTATAAATATTTGAAGTATATGATATCTATAACTGTATGTGTACTGTATACATGTATAACATACTAAATTCATACCTTCATGTGGAAAGATAAGAAATATATGGTACGGGGAACATCACGATTAAACATTTCGAATAAATATACTACAGAACGTTAATAGAATGAATTTGACACGTCACTACCGTTATTTTTTATCAGATCGAAGTAGCAAATTAACTTGCAGTCAGTCTGACGGTAAGACAGTCTGATTACTCCATGGACATTTTAATCCAACTCTATATAAGATCAGTCTTACCTGAGGTTAAGTACAGATGCGATATTACCTCTGATGGTTTAGTTGGAACGCCTCGGATAAGTATGTCACCCTTACCACACTCTTCTGACCAAAACACAACAGCGTTTAACACTGCTGTTATTAGGCAGAAATAAGCGTGGTAATGGTGCCTATGAAGTCGATCCACAAAGAGTTCTACCACCTTAAAACCACCGTGTATTTTGATGACAAATAAGATACTATACATTGCATCTTTTTTAAAATAATATTTTATATTGTATGTCCTCCACGGTTTTAGTCTAAATGTTCAAGATAATATTTAACGCATTAACTCCTAAGACACTGCGCTAATTACTCCAGTAACTACGCAATGGCCACTTTTGACAGCCCTTGCCCCTCTATCGCTGGGAGCCGGACAATGAAATATTCGCTCATTAGACCGCTACTGATTAATTGGGCTTCTTAGAACAAGGGTGCATCATGAGTGCTAGAGTGGTTAGAGCGTAGGTGGAAACAAATGATGATTTTCATGGACTGTTATTTTTAGCGATATCTAAACTAGTCATTAGTCATAGTATGGTGAATTAAACACGGATTTACTTTCAAACCAGCGAGGAATAAATATAACAATTATAACTTAAAATATAATTTATAATAATAATCCAACAAATAAAGTTTGTGGTGGAATTCATATTGTAACGATTACAATTGATAAAGTTTATAGATCTGTTAAAAATTCAATATTTACAAAAAAAAATTAAGATAAAACTTCAAAAACACAAATTTGCTTAGCTATTTATTTTCAAACTCAACTTTGTAAACTTAATAGCTTCCACTTAAAATCAAGTAAATTAATCCCGTGTCTTACGTAATTCGCGTATTATTTTATTTTCACTAATTCGCTTTCAGTGTCGCTGTAAGTAACGCTACATCCCCGCTACCCGCTTGCAATGAAGACCATGCTTACTTGTCGGCCAGCCCATTCTATTGTTTATGTAGGAGATATTATAATGTGTTTTGTCGGTAGCTTAACTGTGATATGGAGGTATTTATGAGCTAGATAATGGCATAGGGACAGGAATGTTGTGGTATTGTAGTCTATGTGTGGAAGGAACACTTATCCCATTATTGTAGGCTTTGTATGCGCCTAACATAGTAACAGTCCGGTATTATGACCATCTCGATATTCTTCCGGATAATAGATGCTTTGGTGAAATCAGATCGGAACCATTTTTGGAACAAATGGCCGCCATACAAAAATGGAATCGTTTTGTATGATATGCTTGTGTTCGGTTTGGTTTAATAGTTTCAATATATGGGTCCGATTATAATGATGCTGGTAGGTAAATTAGGAATCGTCCCTGTAGTTCCGGGATTAGAATAGAGCTACGTAAGAGGCGAAAAAAAGTGGCTTCCGGGGTAGCAAGAGTGGGACCTCAAACCGTCCAGCCAGGCGACCCTGAGAAGGACGGCGGTATGTGTGGTCGCAT
>DWTU01002259.1:0-11747 GCA_018251515.1 Cecropterus confusis | reverse complement strand
GTAGTAAAAATCACTTTCAGTTTCTCACTTGCTTTAATCAAAATTACTACAACTTTGCATTATAATCAATTCAATCAATACGGACCTCGGCTTAGGTCAGTTACGCTGATGTGGGGCACTGGTGATGCACAACCGATCACGCGGGGATACCTTGTGACGGTTGTGCTGTAATAGGGTCCTCGTCTCCACCGGCGAGGAGGGTGTGTGTAAAATCTGTTATTGTTGAGTATGTGTGGGGGGTGGGGAGGGGGTTCTCCTTGCCGAAGAGATCGACATGAAGGTGGTGAACACTACTTTTATATCTATTTTTTTCCTTATACCAAGTATAAACTGCTGTTTTGGTTAGTACGATGTAAAAGAACAAACATAATATGATTCTTAGTGAGCAACAACATTGGAAAAATCTTGTCCTGATTAAAATTACTTACAAATTTCCGTGAACAGTAGTGATCACTTAACATGAGGTGGACTTTTTACGGGTTTGCTTTCATCATTTAAAATAATCCTGTTATGCATTATTTTATTTAAATTATTACCCGTTAATCATAATGAATTAATTGGCATACTATTTAATCACAAAAAATTGAAAAACTGGTAAGTAAACTCAAGTAAGACAATATATGTATGTCAGTCCCTTGAATTACAAAATTTTCCATGTTAATCATATTCAAAGTCGAAATATTTTATAAATGTTGGAAACAATGTAAAACATAATTTATGAATCGCATCATAATTTATGACGCATAAAATAACTCTACATCGAGTGGCAAGGTGGAAAGGTGGTATCTGCAGTCAGTAGTAAAACCCATTCTTACTAATTCATAAAATGAGTTTTAACAACGAAAACATTTACTCAATCTAAATAAAAATCATCACTTAAATAAGCAATAATAACATTCATGCCGGCAGCCACAAGCCTCTTTAGCTCAGTGGTAGAGCACTGGTCTCGTAAACCAGGGGTCGTGAGTTCAATCCTCACAGGAGGCATTCAAGCGTTTAGGATTCTTTTTATAAATATTGTACATTTTTTAAGTTCTAAATTGTATACATTTTATAAATTCTTAGTAATAACATTATAAATTTTAGACTGTTTCATATTTTAAACCTGTAAAAATATTACAGAAAATGTGGTGGTAAATGTAAATAAGTATTGTTTGGTTAAATTAGATAGGTAGATAAGAAACTGATTAATTATAAAAAGCAACTTATTTTCGGAAGCACTGTTTTACAGTTAAAGATATAAGTTACTTAGCAAATAATGTCGTTTTAGTATTCACTTATTTTATACATAGTAATTACTACAAATAATAGAATCTCTAGACTGTAACAAAATTGAGGAATATTTAAAGAAAATCCTGTGTAAAAACACTAAAGGCAAATCGCTTACATATGCTTGTCAGGTGCATCGGCAATTTCATTGGAAGAAGGTAGCCAGAAGAGGGGTCTAGACAGTCGGCCGGTGGAGAATGGGCGGAAATACTCGAAAACCTTTTATTTTATTACCCTCTTCAAACGATTTTTCCGAGCCTATTATAACGGTAAGCAAGCACGTTTCAATTTAATGTTTCTTGATAACTTGCTTGTGAACGAAATTTGGAAATTCCCAAACTCTTACAAACGCTCGAAACAGGAGTGGGTTGGCGCTGCAAAACAGTTTCTAATTAATTACAGTGTTTAAGTGTCAATGACCCTCGAACGGTATTAATGATCTTTTTTGTAATGGTTACGTTTGTTGTATTAACGTGTAAGATAATTTAAAAATGTATCAGCTAACAATAAAGATAATTTAAAAATAATGAGTGTAAAGATTACAATCTTTACACTCGTAAAAAATGTTAGGTTGTATATACTAATTGTATTTTATTATATTAACTTGAAAGGGCTTTGGTTATCTATTTCTCGTAAAAAAATATTTTCTATGAAATATACAATGTTTAAAACTATTTTAAGTTACTCGAACCTCTACATAATAGGTACTTTTAAGGCACGACCGTTCACAAAAGATCCTACATTTAGTTTTTAGAGAGAGTCGTGTCCTCGTCGAAGGCACGTTTCAGAGCTTCCAATGCTAATAAGCTTCATTAGAAAATATTCAATGAGGCTGTACTTTTATTTCTCAGACATTATTCATGTTAATTTACAATGCTTTAGATATAAGCACTTATAAGATTTCAAAGATAATCATGACGAATAATATTGCTATATTTAGAGAACAACTGACCTTACAGCTTTAGATTTTTTCTCATAAACGCATACTATCTTTTCACATAAACAAGATAATATAAATTTCAGTAAAGGCCAACGTTGTCAATATTCCCACGTAGACAGAAGCAGTAACTTTCTATGTGAAATCGATACATTGGCAATGCCTAGTACATAACCACAAGCTGATAGTAAAGACCGAGTGCCATTACCCCCGGGCCTAATTTGAATGTCTCAGGAAGATAACTGGCTTTATGTGTGATAGCCGATGTCATGTATATGATAAGATTATTTATTACCCATTGGGATTAGGATAGTTGCAGACAGAAAGATAGACGTACAGGTAAATAGATTTAGTGGCAGTAGAAATCTTCGCAATTTATAAATTATCGGCACCACCTCCACGCATATTACTGTTTTGACATGGTTTGAAGGATGTGGCAACATATAGCAAATATATTCAAAGAAACATACTCACTTAATCCACAATTGTAATGAAGAGTTTTTAAGAAGATCACTGTTGTATTTCTATAAAAACAGATATCCATGAGCACAAAAAAATTATAATATTGAAAGATTCCAACTTCTCTACATTCTCCAAAAAACATAAACTGTCTTATATTAACTTGGTAAATGACTTTATTCGAATATCTAATATTCCGTACAAAATTTTCGAAAAGTCATTAACCAACTGTAACGAGCTGATTAGTAACTAATGCCATCACTTGAGTCAGATTTAGAGGAAGCTATTTTTTTATAAGCATAATATAATATTGACGATTTCGTCAATTGATTGATTTAGTCGATTTCAATTGATGATTAAATGCGATTTAAGCAACACGATGCTGTCTATCCACTCTAATAATTTAACAATTCCGCTTTAGCTGTAAATTAGAAGCTTACTTACGAGTTGCGTATTTATCGACTTCAACAAATGTTATTTTTGGAAAAAATATTATGAAAGAAAAACATCAGAAATGTTTCTGAAGTCGTCAACGGAAGGCTAGTAACCTATAAAGTCGCAGATGAGGCGTGCACGGGGGAGCAATAAACTGTGCGGACAATTTGTTTAATCAAAAACAAATGCACGATCCCCCCGCCCGCCCTACTTGTAACTTGACACTTTGTTTTTGTTTTATCATCTCGCCGAATGAGATTTGTTTTGTTTTGCCGTTATTATCAGTTACTTTCTAATTGATTATTTTATGCCAATAAGATGAAATCTCTCTGTTCTCGACGTGCTCTAACTTTTAATAAAATATACTTTGAAAATGTGAATTAATTCCTAGAACTCTTCACAATAGTAGTAATATATTTGTATATTTTTAAACAAGTCTTCTGAAGTAACGTAGAAGGTTAACATAAGCATCATCCCCATTAATGTACCATAATCTTTTAGGGATTGTATTAGAGAATAATAGATTTCTTATGTTTAGTTAAAGTCGCTTTCGTCCAAGAGGTTCTACAACTGGCATAGTAATCAAACAAATTTAAAGTTTCTTTTTCACTGAATTTTATTTTACATAAAACCTCCGGAAAAAATAAATAGACTAAGAAGTCTGCACAGATTGTTACTCACCACTTACTGTGATATTTATACAACACAGATGTGGTATAAATAGTAGGAATAATGCTACAAACCTACATATTACAAAGACTTCATTAATTGATGTGAAATTGAAACAGATGAATCATTGAACACATTCATCAATTAATTGGACAAGCCCAGTCACTCGGAATATAAGTACTTTTGCTACCTTTACGACAAAACGCTATAAAAACATTATGGGACATAAAGCTATTTCCAACTATTTTTTTGTTGATACATTAAAACTTATTATGTACTTTTGAAAATACCGTTAGTTTTGAATGTTAGATTGAAATATGTCCATTAATTGAATAAACTCGATATTTACTTTAACTGGATCATTTGGTGTCTTTATGTAAGATCGAGATGCATTTTATAACTATTCCCACAAAACAAAAATAAAAATGCTGTATGTAAAAATTATTTGGAAGACTAAGTATAAGATATAACACATTATCTATATTTTTCGATTTTTATCTGTCGGTGTGTTTGAAATCACATCATACCACAACTATTGAATATAATTTATAGGATACGTTTTGAATATTTAGTCTTTATTTAATAAAAATCCATCTGGTCTCAATATTTATTAACATTTAAAGTCATGTTGTAACCTCGAGTGAAACGCACATTTTATGAAAACTATATTTATTATTCAATTTAACATGCTTTAAACTTTTGAACATTGCAATTTAACTTTTTAAAGATACCGTTACTTTAGTACGAAAACAATGAAACAAATGGATCACGTAACATTCATTAATTGATTGAACAAGTCCGACAGTCTCTGAACGTACATTTGTCTCGCGGAGCACGCAGTCCCGCGTAGCACGACTGTCGCAGAAAAATTCGTGATAAATTTGTTGCCATTCGCATCGCGTTTCTGGTCATTCGTTAAAACTAGTTTTGTTTGCCCAATTAAGTTTATTTATTTTCAATCAAGTTGTTAGTTTTTGTACCAAATAACGGATATGGAATATCAGTAACAAATACACGGTCTACAAACAAATATTACGAATACGCATCAAACATACATTTTTAGGGTTAAAGCGCTCATGCACTATCGTAAAAAGTATAACCTAAAAAGTACAGTAGAAATTATGCTACCATTGTATTCAAATTATGCATATTGTTCGAACCCTAGTTTTATGTTGTAATTACATACTTATTAAGACTAAGAAGCTGTCCGCCTAATAATTTTATTTTAATTAAAAGGAAAAGAGATACGGCCACCGTAAATAGATTCAGTACTTGCGCCAATAAGGAATCAAGCCCAAAAAAAAATTATAGTACCTAATAATGGCTCAATAACTTTACGATTCTGCTGAGTCACAAAATAGTTGCAGCTTGTTTCTCCGGAAACTAACATTTTCCTTACTTTTTAGAAGCAAGAGCAAATTTTAACCCATTGTACATTTTACAACATTTCATTTATTTCTTTAATCCTAGTCTATTTACACATTGATTAACTCTGTAACAAATCCGAAACGTTACGAAAAACGAAACACATGCTACGCCCGTAGCGCTGTAGCGTTTATAAACGACGGAGAATTTCGTTGCGTATTCTTATTCGTATCACGTTTCCGGTCCCATTTCCGTCAAATAATAGTTATATCTTTATCCAATTTAAGGCTTGGTCATTCGTGGTTGGATAGTGTGATGAGAAATTCGTCACAAATATACATTATCCTTATGTTGATCCTTTATTCCTTTTTGTCTGTTGATGGTCGTAGAGCATTATATGATATTTAAGATGATTTTACTATATAAATTATATGGTCCTGATATTTTTGTCTTACCATAACCTTTTAAAGTAGAAAACACGCACGTTTACGACCATTTGACTTTAGTAGAAAAATGTATGACAGTTCTGTCTCAAACAAACTACAAAGTCTTTCACATTTTTGTTTTGGCTGAAGATTACGATTAAAAAGAAACTCTGTTCAAGTGTGAGTACCCGTTAACCCAAATACATTATCTGAACTCTTAACTGATACAGACACAACAGAAATTATTATATAACAAACAGATTTTTCTTTAAAAAAAAGACACATCAAACCGCACACAAAAGGGTACGGTGTACATCTTCGTAAACAGGAACAAATATTGTCGCAAGGTATTGTTATTCGGAACACGGCGACACGGTCACGTCTCCAATAATTCCACACTGAATCATCCTCGCCTGCTACAATTTTCACTTGAGAATATCAAATAATCCGTATTAAATTTTCATACACTCTGTATGCATACGTACGCGTACGTCGGTGGTCCAATCAATTCTACGAAAATAGAATTTGGCTATGAATGTACGAAAAGAATGAACGTGAGCGATCGTTGAACAAATATTTTGAGAACATATTCCAGTATTATCGATATTCTTTTTTTAACAGAATAACATTGATTTTACAATGTGAACGGCATGTAACAACCTAAAAATTCTATTGCTATTACTTTCTTACGAAAATAATTTTCACTAGAAACACAACAGATAAGAAAATCATTGTCTCTTCGTCACTGTTTAAATAAATTAAAAACTATACTCACGTCTTACCTTTTAATGATTTTAATTACTTAAATAGAGAATATAGAAAATAAAATGTATGAACCATACACAATGCAGACAAGAGCAAGGTAGAATGAAAATAGGAGTAATAGGAACAAAAAAGTAGGTTCTGTAGCAAGGTAAAATAAAGTATGAAAAGAGTAAAGCAATATGAAATTGATGCCTCCAATTCCTAGACGAGGGAAATCGATGTCAATAAATCGTCGGAAATAGAAACAACTAGAGCTTCGCTTTCAAATGGAGACATTTCAACGGTTTGCAGACAAATAGTTCTGACATGGAAATACTCTGTGGAAATGCATGCTTGCAAGTTTCAATTGGTATAAATATAAACCGTGTGTTGTGCCAACAGTATTACGATGTAAATTTTACAAATTGCTTCGAAATTTATCTGTTTAATCTTCATCTTTGGGTAATAATTTTGCGCATATTGTTTATTTAAGTTCAGTTCACATACTGTTGTGTATTGTGCCAAGAAAATTATAACATAAATTAAGGATAACTGAAGTTATGAGTATTAGAACTTATTTATTATAATCCAATATGACTAAGCTGAAAATAAATGTATAAATGAAGTGCTGGAATATAATATGCCGGCTCACTTATTAATGAGGCGACCATCTCAGTCCTCGGGAGTAGCAACGCATCTGTGATCGACTTCAGATAGAACCCCTGTTCTATATGAAATTGCTTACAGATGTCCATGGGCGGCAGTCACCGCTTACCATCAGGTAGACTGCATGCTCGTTTGCTTCTTCAATTTGATAAAAAATATATAATCTTTGATTTTAAGACATGTTTGTATGCTTAATTGATTTTAACGCAATGATAACTTGATAACGATTAAATACTTCCAAAACTTATTCACCCTCTCTATGCTTTATTAATATGTAAATTCAATTTAAAAAACAATAATGAAAACGATCCTCTCGTCCTAGATATAATGGTAATTAACTCCAGCTAAAATTTTCCGCCAACCCTAAAATAATTTTTCACATCGTTTTAACCCCAAATTACTCATATAAAGCGCATGTTTACTGGTATTTAATTAATATTTGGTTCCAAGGCACGCAAATTAAGGACCGAAAGATTTGATCAGGATATAAATATCCGCTTACCCATTGACAGTATAAAACGCGCTACAATAAAAATGCTGACATATTAACCCGATGAGTCACAGTTCATAGCCGACGATCCATCACATTGGGTAATTCTATTACCCATACAGAACGCTAATTGCTTTTTTATTTTTTGAAATATTACCGTCAAGTAAGTACTTGCACTTTTATGTATAACTCAGTTTTAAGTGCATGTTTTAAACTGAAAGCGAATAAAATAAGTTTTAATATGCTGCTTTTATATTTCTCATGTATTTAGAAGGAAACAATATAGGGATTTTTTTAAAAATGATGTAGGCTCAGACCACATTTTGGCATCGGCCACGTGCCGGTTGAGAAACTTCAAACATCTTAAGCATAATATAGAATAGTCACAGACACATAGGTTTCACAGATTTTTTTCTTTCATACAAATGTCACGGTTTTTTTAAAAACATACAATCCTTTTACCGGTGTTGTATAAACATTGTTGTGTATATTTACACGGCAAATGGCGCAAATAATAGTGTCAAGGTGTAATTACACGAGCGGTAAGATTTCATTAGACGTAAGTCCGTTGTTTAGTCCCTACGGGTATGTCTTATTGAATTTTTATAATATAGAAATAAGGGTTATAATAAATAAACGATTTCTACACTCATAGCCCCACAGTAGGATTTTCTCCTGTGCCGTGGGTGCCGCGGACATACAGAGATGAAAACACAAACACCCAAACCCAGAACATAAACCTAAACTCATCTACGTCTGGCCGGGGATCGAACCCGGGACCCACTGCGTGTCAGAGCAGTATTGTGACCGCTCCGCCATGCGGGTCGTCAAATATTACCATCAAGGATATCACTTTGATTATATTAAAAATATATGTTTAAAAATTCACTCGCCATCCCTTTTTGCTATACCAGAAACCATACATTTATGTTTCTATTTATAGTCTAGTCTTTTTGTAAGTACTTTACTTAATATTCACCACATAGGAAATACCACTTTGGTAAGGCTATGTGTCAAGCGTAATCTTTACAATAAACGTTACTTTTTATGACTTTGTTTTATAATAAATTAATTTCAATCTATATAATATCAAATGTAATAATGAAAGTTAATAAAACCAGCTCGACTCACATGAAGCAATACCATAAAACAAACAATATTATCCCCAAAAGGTTCCCGGCATATTACAGTCGCAGAAAAGGAAACACGGAAACTCGTGTCAAGAAATATGACACATATAAATATTGCCGCCAACGCACGCTGTTCCAACAATTTATCGGAAATGTCAAACCAATAAATCAATTCATAACATATCAGAAAAAACATCCCAATTTTTTTCTCCATAATTAAACGTTTACCAATATTTAAATGCATGTTTCAATCCAATCTTCAACTAACTCACTTCGCACAACAAATTAACATTTCACACTCAACATAGTTGCAATCCACTCGCGGCGGTTAAACTTTAGGGCACACTTTATTTAGTGTACATGTTTATGTACGTAAGTTCGCTGTACAGTCGACAGAGGTCGTGACGCGGTGGGCGCGCGAGGCGGACTGCCGCCCTACGAAGGAAAAACAAGTTTCCTGCAGCCTCCACCCCCGCCCCCGGATGCGCATTTGCAGTTCTTTCAACGTATGTCTTCAAGCTGTGATACAAACCTGATTTAACTCATAACCTATTTTGCGCTCTTGTTAAGTGGGACTATTTTTCATTTCTATTTTCTCTCAGGCAGCATAGAAGTAGGTTACGATTTTTCAGTACAATGAAAATATTTCCTCATAAGGATAATACGTATTTATTTTGCCAGTATATTAATCGTACTATATTATGTTTAAACTACTTTCTCGCATGTAATTATAATAGTAAAGAATGGAAAGGTTTTTTTTTTTTCTAAATTTAATATTAAAATAAATGCTGTATGATATTTAATAAGGTATATTATATCTCGACGACTAGTTCTATTCTATATTAATAATTTATGATCGATCGTTGCATGTTTATAAAAGGATCTTGTACAGACCAATTGCTGTTCACGAGTCTAAGTTTAAAAATAATTTATTTTAATAGAAGAAAGGTTATAAAACCTCTATAAAACTTTATACTTTACTTTAAGATTATGTTAATTAATATTCACGCATTGTCTGTTCGTCATCCGCCATGAGCTCTGACTTTTATGACTCCCTTGTGCACGTATTCAAGGGATAAACTACAGACATCTAGAGCCTAATATCTTAAATGTTGGCACTCAGGACAATGCCTTGGTAGTGCTAATGGCCACGTGTAATGCAGTCTAATGGTGCGAAGCACTAGTTTCAGCGTTAGAGTCTCACGTAGTACACTATCGTTAAATTATGTACAACAACAACATATTCTTATGATATTCAGTCATACGCTTTCCATGTACTTATATACGTGCTATATTACAGATACCTATTTTCCTTTTCAATTATTATGGATAAGAGCTATAAAAACATTTATTAAGTATCCTAAATAAGTATAATTAAAGACCTATGTTCCCGTACAAGTATTTAAAATATAAGTATTTATATATCTTAGCATGTGTTATAGTTGTAAGTCGTTATGCTCGCCCCAGATACCAACACTTCCTGTAGCGAGACTGCCTGGCGTGAATCGCTTCCGGATATGATGTTAGATCTACGTTACGTCTTAATAGGTTAATACATCTGTATTGTTCTATACAACAATATTAAGCGATACAGGGATTAGGTATGTAGTTCCTGCAAGATGGTATACACAGTCGTGCTCTTTAAATCTTAGTCGTTTGCTAGTATATTAAATCTTAGACCTATTATGCTTTATTATCTTAGACCACCAAATATAGAAAACAATATTTTTTAAAGTATGGAAACTGGTGAGTCAATTAATTTGAATAAAAGAGGAGTGAACGTATGTCGTGTTTCATAACATTATAAAGGGATGTAGGAAAATTGTGCAGTTGGTAGATTACTAATAAAAGTTACTAAATAACTCATATAATTATATACGAGTTATTTACGTTTGGGACATAAATATGTACAAAATAATTTTGAAATTATGGCATAAATAAAGAAAGAACCAATCAATTGAAAATACCAGGAATATTTTCTCTTTAACGTTAAGTTAAAATTAATATGTAAGCCTTACCAACAATATACAGAAATATTTTTTGCTTGCGTCACCAATACTGTGATCAAAAATAAACAATTTGGCTTTTTGGTAACAACCAAACCATTATTAAGAAAATAAAACGAAAACCTTTTTCATGATACCTTTTTATGTACAAGTAACAAAACAAACGTATATCCTGTTAACCCGTACCTATTCGTATTTTCAACGCGAACGTCACGTAAACTTCCATAACTCGCGCTGACAACTTAAAGTGAAGGAAGATAGCTTTTTGATCTCGCCCTAAAAGTTTGAAAATAGCTAAATCTTGTAGAAAGAAGGATCAAAGGAATGCACAACACAAATGTGAATTTTCCGGCTTTTCCTTTCCAAATTCAACACAACAAATTTAGTTAAATCTTCATGCATTTAGTTAAACTTTCACGAATATACGCTAATTGTCTTATGTAAAAACAAGTACAATATGTATGCATATAATATCAAGTTAACGTAAAATAAAAGGTTTCTACGCGAGAACTTGATTTTTGAAAAACAACAAACAATTAACAAATTAGTTATTTTTTCTGCATATGTATGGAGATATTAAACGACATTTAAACAGGAACAAACTACATGTTGGTTAAATCTTTCTCTGATGGCAGATTTGAAATGGCTGCTGAACTAATGCTTTAACTGAGTTCCTCATTTTTCAGTGTTGTTTCATATAGACCTGACCTTTTAAGAAACACCTGAATAGAAACTAAATATTATGTTACATTTAAAATTCAGGTTTCAATAACGAGAAGCCTTGGAAATTTGGTTGATTTTTTTACGCATGATTTTAGGTCGCTAATATCCTTCTAAAAAAAAAAAAAAACAATTTAAATCCTTGCGTGCTAATGGTAATAAAAACCCGTGAGAATAAATATAAATACCTCCTTCAATGTGGGAATGTTTGGCGACCAGTCAGCCTATTGCACTTCACACTTGTCCAATAAGGTCCCGTGACCACCACAAAATAAAACAAAATATATTCCGTATGAATGTGTAAGACCTGTAATAGCCGAATGGTTGAAAATCGGCCTCTCAATCGAGGGTACCGAGGGGCGAATCCCAGATATTTATCACTGCTTTACGGTGAAGGAAAACATCGTACGGAAACCTACACACCCGAGATGT
>DWTU01002258.1:0-11748 GCA_018251515.1 Cecropterus confusis | reverse complement strand
CATTCTTCTTTGTGTGTCCATGGCACCCACAACATATGAGAAAATATGTTATATGGGACTATGAGTGTAGAAAGTGTTTATGATTATTTCATATTATCCCCATTTATATCTATAACATGCATAACAAGAATACATCTATAACATTTACATCTATAACAAGAATAATGATTTGCTTATTACTCGGTACTCCTCTGAATAGTACAAGGACTTGATTTTACTTTTCAGTAGACCCTCGATTGCGGCCTTTCCGTGACCTCCTTGAAATCGACGAGAAATCCAGAACTAGAAATCAAAGCTGATCGGGAGTGCACTTGCGAAGCCGCAGGTCTAGAGACCCGGAGCAAATTATAAAGACGCGGAACGAGTCCGATAGAACTCCGCACTAATCTAATTACGGGGTCCTTTGTATCGGCAGCGCTTTTTGTATCGCTTGTTTATTTGCGCAGCGCTGTAGCTGATATATTTTTTAATATTCTTTCTTTTTCTGTGGAGTTTGCGCTCAAAGGCGGGCCGGAGTTATGAAATTGTTCGAGCGTAATTGTAGACGTCCAGTGGCGAATATTAAAGCGGTTGGCGTGCACTGAGCCCTGTGTAACTAGTTAACCTCGGAACATGACCGCGGACAAGTTTCAACATGCCAAAGGAAAAAATAATATTTAATTTGCGAAGTTGGACCCGCGAGGGGTATCTCTGAATGTAATTAAGCTCTCTTCGGAAAAGTCGTGTGTTTTGTTTAGTTTATCGTGAAGTAGAACTGATCAATGTTTTTTCGTTTTGCTTACGTTAGTTCTGTAACATAGAGTGGGAAACAGCGTGTTTGCAACTGTTCCTTTGTGAGTGCAGAAGCCGTGGTAATCCGGGGTTTACGGAAATATAAAGTTCTTTTTCAACTGCTTTATATGTATATGTATTAATGAAATTATATAGAAAGAAAAGTAGATTATCAAGTAAAGTTCAATTCTTTTCGACCCGAAAACATTGTTTGACTCCTGCTCGCTGACTCCGTAATATATCGCCGCGATACAAGGGAAATGCAACGGAAAATAACAGAGCGAAGTGTTCTGCATGATGCTTTATCAACGTAGCCTAGCCGATTGCTTTTGAATTTCTCGATTATTGTAAGGAATTTCGAGCAGTTTCTCTTGGTCAATAAATTCCTGTTCATCATCACCTGCCAGCCGCCCGCTCGCCGCTAACGACATTTCTCGCGTCATTACCCGCCGATAAAAAACAAAGCGGCTCCTAATGACTTAGCCGATTACCAATCGCCGGAAAAAATCGCCTCCGATCGCTGTGACGTCACGCCTCGCGCCTCGCGCCGCCCAGCGCCGCCTACAGCGATGTTTCATTACCAGTCACGTTTTTTATGATCACCTCGTTGAAGGTACTTATAACTCACGTCATACTTCAAATGACTTGAAGGAACTTTGAAGGTATATAGGATAGAACTCTTTTTAGTTCGACTCCGAAAGCACCGTCGTCGCACCTATTTATGCCTAATAACAGCAGTGTTATGCGCTGTAGTGTTCTGGTCTGAAGGGTGTGGTAAGGGAGACATACTATTCTGAGGCATTCCATCTTAGTCCTCAGGATTAGCAACGAATCTGTGGCTAACCTTAGGTAAGACTTTGATTTAACTAGGGTTGATTATAGATGTCCATGGGCAGAAGTACCCAATTACTGATAGTACGTGGCTACTGCTGCTGTGGTGGGCTGCATGCTCGTTTGTTACCATCCATTTTATATATAAAAAAGACTTATAGGTAATTGAAAAACAATATAGTTCAATTGATAGGTACCTACATATATTAGATCAATTGATACGTATATTGTAATTGAGTACAGAATAGTATCATGGTGGTAGTTGTTATCATCGGTTACAAACTATTTTGGATACGCAACAAGTTTCAATACTATTCGCTAAAAATTACAAAATATAGTCATATTTTGGAGAAAAATACTTTACATAGGATTTTGGTACTAAACAATCCGTAATCTAAAGTCCTTGCGAAAAAAAACTTGCTCAACCTAATCAGTAGGAAGTTTGGGAACTTAAATTAAGCTCTTCAACAAAAATGTGCCTAACTAAAATCGTAATCAAAGTTCCAAGTGAGCCCTAAAATTATTAGCCGATATTAAGTTAGGAGCGTAAACTTGAAATATCGAAAGGTTTGGCAATAAAACGGGCCTGCGACCCGGCAAGTGGTCCGCCATTATTTCATGACTGGTCCAATAAAACGAATTAAAACCTAATTAGAGGCTGCGATTTTTGAACATTAAAAGAGGGAGGAATTAATTAGTGGAGGGCAATGATTCCAGTTCGGCGAGTAATTGCCGCTCCGCCGTCTCAAATATAAATCAGGCTGCGGTGCAATGGATAAGAGGTTGCATCTTTTACATTGCTTCTTACTTCACACAGTTGCAGTTACTGTTTCCTAACCGAACAAGTTCAAGGGCAGTTGACTTTAAGTCATACTAACGTATTGTTCCAGTAAAAATTGTCCGTCCGACCTAATTAAGAATGTAGGTATTAGGGATTTATAACCAAGGTAACAGCATACAATCAGAACAGTTTCCTTTTGATAGACTATTCAAAGGAAAAGAGGTAAAAAGTATAAATTAATTACCTACCTAAACTACTTCAAGCAGTGACTACGTTATAGGCATATCTATATATAATCCTAGTTCTTAAATCATCGTATAGAGTTTTGGTTGGCTTGAGTTAGGCTGCCAATATCTTTACCTAAAAATAGCGATTAATTTATATTTCGTACGATATTGAGCTTAAGAACCTTAGTCTTAATGCCTAAAAATTCGGTTTACAATTTCAACGCTGTTCCCTCATAACATGCGCATCACGGACGAATCCAGGAAAAATCTCGGACTGCGGCAGACTTGAGATCCGCTTTGAAGGGTGAAGAGATCTCGGATGAATTATTCTGTTTGTCCGAGTTTTTAAACATTTGCCCCGAGCTCCTCTTTCCGCTAATTGTTTGCACAGAAAGCGTGGGCTTAAATTATTCCATACCTGTTGGAATCTCTATCATTTTATCTTTATAAGGCTTCTTTGGTTAAGACTTAAGTTCTAAGGCGCTGCAAGTAATTATTTATGAGTATGAGAGTCACTGGAAAGGTTTTTTGTCTTTTTTTATTATATACAATTACATTCGTTAACAAAGATAATACTAGTACAAATCTTTAGTAGCATGTTACGAATGAGTGTTTTATATGTGTGTCTATATATAATATAAGAGTTGCAAACGACCATGCAGCTCACTTAATGGCAAGTGGTCACTGCCGTCCATGGACATCTGTAATCAATCCCAGATAATATCAGATTCTTATCCGAGACAATGGAAAGAGTTGGTACCCCTGCGGACTAAGTTGGAATACCTCAGATAAGTGTGTCTCCCTTGCCACAGCTTTTATTTTGCCTATCCTTGTCACGCATTATTAAATAAACAGCTTATTTTTACGTTTATTAAAAAAAAAAAAAACAATAGGGATCTATGGTTTGCATAAAAACAACGAAGATTGTTTTACTGATCTAGATTTAGGTGTTTCTGAGCAATTCATTTGTAGTCGGCTTCTGGTGGGGGTCTTATCCCATTGGTCTTATCACATGGTAACGTCTATTGGGTACAGAAATTGTCTTAATATGCAGGTAGGTACTTTTGTATCTACCTGCATATTAAGACAATTTATATACAGATGCGAAATTACGAGTAAGTAAATGGAAAGTATAGCAAAGGAAGTGAAGTTTGAGTGGGTCTCGTCGTGAACCCGTCGCAGGCCGTCGTTAATTGTCGAAATGAAATCAACTTCGCTCCATTATCGACCCTTTCCATAAACACCTTAATTCTCATTAAGGGCCGGTCATTTGCGCAAAACAAATTAACTGAACTCAAGCAGTTAGTATAATTGTAGGAAAAGTTTGACAGTTCGATGAAATGTCGCGCGATTTTTGCTAATTAAACGCGATCGGAACCCTTCGGAGGGCGTAGTTCCTGTGATTCGGAACTGGGAGTCGAAATTAATTGGCTAAATTTTTACTTAAGTACCTAATCACTTAAATAAAATAATGTGTAAGGAATATCCCCTTTACTGAAGTACGTACCATACCTCTTCTAAATAAACAAATAGATAATCAGTGCACCAATAAAATACTAACACTTTTTGGACTTAAAATGAGATAAAGGAAAATACGATACACTGAATTAAATATATGTGGGATTTTCACCGCACTAAAACCCTCCCGGTGGCCGTCCTCGGCGTCTAAAGGAAGACTCCGGCATATCCAAAGGAACGCAACCGGAGTCCTCTGAGCGCGTTGCTCCATCGGGCTCCACCCAGGTGAGCGGCTGCGCCCACCGCACCGTCTGGTCTTTGCGACAATATCCGACCACACCGCTATATACCGTCGTCCTTCTCGGGGTCGCCTGGCAGGACGGTTCGAGCTCCCACTATTGCCGTCCGCAACCACGGAAACCCCTTTTAGTCGAATATTATGGTCTATGAATAAAACGTAAAAATTTCGTATGTATAAAAAATGTCATGAGAACTTTTCATAACGAAACAGCATTGGTAGGTACAAAGAAAATGCACAACACACCTTTTGCAAATACCCGCATTTCTTCCTCCCTGACTGATACCCCTTTAAAATTTCAATTTTTCTCCCCTGCCCTTTTCTACTTCGGAATGTTTCACCTAATTCGGGCCACAATCAAACTGCGCCACTCTCGACAAATTAGTTTTGATATTTAAATTAGTCCGCCGTTGGCAATCGACGATGAATGAACCTTTTATATTTTACGACCACAAAAGTTCCCTATAAAGATTACTCGCAAAATTTTACTTTTAACACTTTTAAATATTATATTTATATATATTTTATATATAAGCTATTTAAAAAAACTTTTTTTACATAGCGTTCTACATTTTTATTTGCAGTGATATAAAATCTTCGCAAGTTCGAAACATTACCTTTTGTATATTTTTGTTTCACACGGAACAATTATTACTGTTCAGGTAGTTGCAATTGATATTACTTAAGTATACAATTGTCACACCCTTACAAAGATAACTTAAATTAATATTTATATATTCACCCATTATTGCTTAAATTATTGGAAATTAAACCTTCAATTATAAGAAGCGGAATTAGAAACCAACTTTAATCCAAAAACGCGATTGATACACATTAGTTCCTTCGTCGTGTCGTGACCTACAAACGGCCCCGTCCGACAGGTTCGGTTCAAAGATTGATTTCTCTTTCTCGGCCGTTCCAACTAGAAGTTCCTCCCCCCCTCCCCCGCTTCCTTCGGCCCGCCGTTTGATCGCGTTATTCACGAGATAAGTCCGTTAATTGCCTTTACAGGTTGTTAGGTTGTTCATTCTTGCACCCGATTATTGATCCCCAAGTTTTTGTGTCTTGTGCGAGATGAGCCTTTTATTTGCTGAAGATTTTGCCTCTTTATCAATAATTGGGTTTCTAATGCGATAAATATTGAATATTTTTGATTGTGGAACACGAAAGGATGATATACTTGAAAGGTGTTAGAACCAGTATGCTTTGATTGGGTTGGTACCACCATAATCTCTATTTTTATCACGGAACTGTTTATGCGTTTCGGTAGGAGAATGTGGATGGCTGAGTTAAATACGAGGCGACCATCTTAATCCTTTGAGGTGGTAACGCATCTGTAATTGGCTTTACCTAAAGTAAAGCGTCCATGGGCAGTAATGACTACTTACGATTAGATGAACTATATGCTCGTTTGCTACTAGAATCTTATAAAATAATGAAAGTTGTATTCCTCGAACTTTTTGGAATTTTTAAATTTTAGATATCTACTGCTTATTTTTATGTTTGAATCAGATATATATTTTTATACACTTAGATATGTACTTGCACGAAAATCAGTAAAGTTTTGTCATTGATCAAAAAATATTGATCTTAGGTAGGTACCTATATAAAAATGTTGGTGTAGAGTGCGCGTTTTACTGCATTTATTATTATGCAAACTTCTAACAGGGTGCAAATTACCGCTCGATTTCTTGAGATGATAAAATTAATAGGTCGACATAGAAACAATATTAAGGAATGTCTACTGAGTAAAGAAGGGAATCACAGCTGAAAGCACGTGTAAAGCTCCATTGTGGCACTAAGACAAAGGGTCCTTTGTACAACTTCGACACGACAGCATTGTTATACCTCTCTAGGTATGTTTTTGTGCGAACATAAGTTAAAGACTACGTTTAAATTGTGCAGATTTTTCGTAAGTTAGATAGAGCAAGAACAAATGTAGAGAAATCGTGTAAAATAGACCAGATTTTATTATTTGAGGTAATTATTATACTATCAGTTTAGTATCTTAATTTTTAATAACAATAATCCAATTGAAGACATGCTAAATGGTATTTATTTTAAATATATTCTGCTAAAAATAATGGCCGTCGAGTGGTCTTTTTAGGCTGGTCCACAACTAGGATGTGTGATCAATTTTATATTATTCAGGCTCCGTAAAGAAGTCCTTGAAGTCTCGGGACCAGAATAGAGTTACGGTACCTACTGTCCGTCGTTACAGGTTCCGGGTGGCAAGATGGGTGCTCGAATCGCTCGGCAAGCGCCTCCCGGGACGGACAGTATGTATGGGCACATACTGTCGTAATCTAGAGGTCTGGAAGAGCGTAATTGCTCTCCCGAACAGTGCCTTAGACGGAAAACGCGTTCTGAGGACTCCTGTTGCACTTCATTGAAGATTCCAGAGTCCTCTAAACAACGCTGACACGTAAGCACGATTAATGTATTCATTAAGCATCGCAGACAAAAGTCACCTGATAACATTCTGAACGTTTCCGCGGTAAACCGAAGCGCCGTGAATCGAGCGCTCCCTTTGTTTTAATTCTTTTTAACCCGCTATGCTAATGCTGTGTACGTTCTTTATTGTATAAATTTTATTCAATCTACAATCGGGATTATCACCCTCTCGACGCTTCGACGCCTCACAAACGATTCTTTCGGCTATTCAAAGAATGGTTTAATTTTTTAACAGAGTTTGGTTTGGTTGAGGGGTACCCCTTGCGGTTTTAGAATTAGGAAGGTGCCTATGTAAATGTATTTGTTTTTTTAACGGTTTGAATTCGTTAATTAGGTATTACTTTTTTGGGGTTTAAAATTATTTGATCTGTAGATAAAAAAAAACTATAGTTAAAGTAGTATATATATATAGCAAATTATCCAGAAATTGATATTTTATAAATGCGTGGCGAATCAACGTTTGTTAGAGATATTGTATTGAAAATTCATTGGATTATTTAATTAAAATTGGAACTAATCTCTTTCTAAAACAGGGATCATTGTATTGTGTTGAAATTGAAAAACTTTTCTCGTTTCCAATTTATAAGGCGAAAATCTTGGCAAAATATTTATTGAGGGCTTGCGATTGTCGCGCGACAGTCGCTCTATCGACCATCGTTTCGCGGAATCGAATCTAAAGTAAATGCAATTGGAATAAGGCGGTCGTTATCGCGCCCTAAAGACTTCGGGGAGGAATTTAAAACTCCAAGGTTGTTTTTAATTAATTAATTTTATTATTTTTCGGGCTCGCCGTCTTGCCTTTATTGGTGGAATTTCTCGAGTAATTAGTCTTTTATTATTATATAATTTTAGCGGAAGGGTTGAGGTGCTGCCAGATGGTCTGGCTGTAATTAAACGTGGCGAGAGGTGGCTCGCCTCCGGTACGTTGAGATCTATGAAATATTTTTCTCATTCTTGTAGTTTTGAAATGAAAATATTAATTTAATTTATCGTGTAATTGAAAATACCTGATACATTTTTATATAAACCTAATCAGTCGTAGCTTATTGTTATGAGTATTAGTTTTCAAATCTGGAGGTTTCGTTTCGAATGCTCGGGCTTTAATTCCGAGGTTTTTTTTAAATAATTTATACACACAGTAGATACAGGTATATTTAAGTATAAAAAAACAAATATGACACGTCTTGAGTAAGTCCTTCAGAATTGTACCTAATATGTACCTACGTATCTACTTACATTCTGTATTTTCAATAAAGCTACGTAATTTTTTATTGTTTATTTATTAAATAAACAATATATGAATCAATTACTACCTAACTCTAGGTAAAATGATATCTTCTATCTACCTGGCGATGCTCCCATGGCGTCGGATACCCTTAAAAGGCTTCCGCTTCGATAAAGAAAAAAAACCTTGATATTCCTGAGAATAATTATGCTATAAGTACTTACTTCGTCCATGGAAACAGCAATTACGTAACCCTGCCGTTATAAGGCACTAATGTCAACTTGCAGTTGTATCTCCGCGTAGAACCACTAATGTTCTTACCATCTTACCTATATGAACTGCTATGTCAATAATGAAATTACAAAACGCTTACATATAAGTTCAACATGTTTTTTAAGGTCGGTAAAATAACATTAAAGCAACCAGCCAAGAGAAGTCGTGCACTCTCGTCTTAGACGAGAGAAAGTGTCATAAGAATAAAGATTATCTACATCTCGACCTCATCACGTGAGAATTATCCGTGAGCGGCGCCATTAAGGTAATTAGCCGGGAAATAATCCAATTTGCTGAGAGGCTGTTTATAAAAGTTCCATGTTTACCCGCGCCTCATTAGGTAGAGTGGGCGAGAACAGTACAAAGGTAAGGTGTGTTCGTGTATTAGCTGGTTACTGGATTTGTGCCGACTTCGTATCGGCTCGACATCCGATGTGGACAATCATAATCGGACACTTAAGCGTTATACTTTACTACGTTATACACACAGGTATGGTCCCAAAATATGACTATGGAAACCACGGGCCGTGGATGACATGTACCAATTTTACATATCTACTCGTAGGAAGTAGCAAAAGTAAATGGATTATTCTATGTAATAAGGGTACACCAACAATCAGCTTTAGAGCAGGAAGCCGAATTCATCATTTAGGTATGCGTAGTTAGAGCTCAAGCCTGGTATTCTTTACAATTTCTCACATTGATAATAAACCAATCATTAATGTTCAAATGTCCAAACATAACAAAACAATAAATGTCCAATTATTGTTGATATTAGATCTATTTTCCTACTATTTATTACCTTGGTAGGTACTTTATACAAGTGACAATTTACGCAAACATCGTTATTTAACTTTGAGAAATGTGTGTTTCTTTAATACCACAATAAAATAATATGTTCATGGGACTTTTAAATTTCCTAATTTCAAGCCACAAGCAGCACAGGCATCGGTATTCAGTTGTAATGTAACCTCTCCCGTTATCATAATACCTACTCACCCAGCGGTATAGCAACATTGTTTGCTGAAGCCGCGCTTGCCCGCCATTGTTTCGTCTTAATAACTAATCTCGCGTGTACTTCTTTTGCTTTTTGCTTTCACCTTGGCGCTGTGTTATTCTTTGTCTTTGAATTCTTTATAGTGGTATTTATAGTCAGGCTTTAGTTTGCCGTGTAGGGCTGGCCTAAAATAACTTTCTGTGGATGTTGTAGGAGGCGACTAAGTATATACGTGTGGTTCTAGGATGGCTAGTAATGCCTAAGTAACATTTATCATCTCGCGAAGTTAATTTTATTCAGAAAACCAACTGTGGCTGTAGTCTCGGAACTAGAATACATCTAGGGTATCCCTTGGCTGTCGTAAGAGGCGCGTAAAAGCGGCCTACCGGGATTGCGGCTTGCAAGAGTGAGAGCTCGAATCGCCTACCCAGCAACCCAATGAAGGGCGACGGTATGTGTGGCAAGCGTAATAGCCCCCTAGAGCAGTGCCCAGACCAAGGCAACGCGCTTAGAGGATACTAATGAGTCTAGGGAGACTTGAAGGCTTCGGTTGCGATACCAGCGACCTTTATAAAGCACCAAGGAAGCACTAAAACCCCCTCCGGTTGTATTGAGGTAAAAATACCTACGCCTACCCTGGTGTCTCTTCTAAGGCACCCTTTGAAGCTTCAAGGAGTGGGAAGCTTCCCACTCATAAAACATAAACAGTATCTACCTGCTATATCTACAGATCCTATAGGGTCGTTTATTTTCTTCCAGAAATCAGAATTATGCCAAAGCTAATATTTCCTTTCTAGGTACCCTTATTTTTAGACTTTCCATAAAACTAAATGATTTTATTTATGTTTTTTGTAAAGTATATCTACTAAATAGGTAACAAAAACAACGCTATCAAACTAATCTGTATCTTTTTAAATAATTGGAAACCATTACTTATTACCATGCCATTAACTGCGGATTTAAAAGTAAACAGGTAGGTACACCTTACTTACTATACTAGTACTTAAGTGCGTATCTACTTATTTTATTTAAGTACCTATTCGTTTGTGTATTACCTTCCCCACTCACCTGCGTAGGTATGCAGCCTCGAATCGGCAGGTGTGGGCGTGTTCAGGTGAGGCAGGTGCGCCCCGCCCCGGCAGGTGGGCGGGACACACCTGCGCCGTGAGACGAGGTGCGCTTGTGAATGAATGTATGAATGAACAGATGAATGGACCGAGGTGTGCTAAGGGCGTTTGTGAATGGAGCGTCGCTTGAGGAAGTGACGCTTTGAATTTGGAGTTCGTAAAAGCTATCGGTAGTTGTTAATGGTACAGAATAGCCGCTTTAAGTTCCCCAAAATTACATTAAAAGTGATGTCTCGATTAAAAGTTTTTTTTTGGTGATGCTGTGCACACCTTTAATTTAAGTATATTTGTAATGCTGTATGTATGTATGTATGTATGTAATTAGTTGGTATGACTAAATATATGAAATAAAAGAAAATAAAATAAAAAAATATATTTATAAATTATATCTACATATCGAGTCAATAGAATGTATGCCTGAGTATTTACACCTACATTAATTCATAGCTTTGTATAAAAGCGAAAGCTTTTTCTCTTTTACTAATTAACGCTGAGCTCCAACCACTAAAGTTAGGACAATAATACTGGAATATTTGAAAAATGTTCATTTTGTAGGCATATAATAAAAGATTAACTCTAAGACTAAGAGACTTAACCTACGAGTCGCTAGTGACAGTTAGTTTCCTAATAAAATCGAGATAGATATCTACCTACTAATATTACCTTTTAGGCAGAGATTATTATTGGCGTTTTTGTCCACGGCTCTAATTGCATCTTAAAATAATTTTCATATTCGTGTGTGTAATTTTCAATGTGCCGTTTAGGAATACTTTCTATTTTATTTATTACCTAGGTGAGACCAAAACAGAGTCCCTGACTCTGTTTAGGTCTCCTCTCTTTCTGTTGTTACGTTTACGATTTTGGTATATTTTAAGTATTATTATTAAAATGAGCTGTATTATATATCATAGACAGCCATATCAATTTAGAAGTAATACGTAGTTAAACTTCTAAAAAGGTATTAATCATTGCTATACGTGTTAACGTAACCGGTTAGTTATTACAATTTAGAAAATAATGTCTATGGGGTACAGGCGGACAGGGTGATATCGTCTAGCTGGTTTAACTCCTATTGATGTATTTTTGTTGTAGGTATTTGTTTTATTTCTCTTTATAATTACTGCTTTACAGAATGCGAGCGTCAATATGCCAATTACATACCCAATGATCATAAAATTGTCTATGCGGTTTGACCCAAATGGATGGGGTGGATACGGATTTCCAAGTTTTCATCAAAATTGTTACAGTTTGTATTTATTAAGATTGATCTCATGTATTTTCAAGCCAAAGTGTTGTCAAAGATATA
>DWTU01002257.1:0-11750 GCA_018251515.1 Cecropterus confusis | reverse complement strand
CCGGAGTCGAACCACAAAGAGTTCTACCACCTGTCATTTGATACCCATATTATTAATAAAAAAGTGGCCCTCCTCCCCCCTTTTTTGCCTATTTCCAGGCACGTCATACGTCACAATCTGTCAAGCCGTTTGGGCTGTAGCGCGTGCCAAAGAAATGGACATACTCGTACATACATTCGCTCGAAAACCATCACCCTCCTTGTCACGCAGTCGAGTAAAAAGCATCCTTTCTAAGCCAATGAGGATATCCGTAGGCGATAATTTTTACAAAATCTTTATTGTTCATCTACGTTATTTATAGAATTCCTGTGCAAACTGATGTACATGTAGACCCTAATGGGTAAGTTTTGCCTTGATTGTCAGTCAGTCAGTTTCTTTTAGTTTTATTAAATAATCGTTAGTACAAAGTTCATTAGTAAGCCACAATATCCTGTCAAAGTACGAGTTCCTACTTATAACTTAAACTTTTATCCCACACTGTGCTAAGAACTGATTAATAAATAGTGCTTAGAAATGAAAAATCAATTTCTCAAAACATCTTTACTCATAGTCTGACATAGAAACAAGAAACGTTATTTTATTATATTTTTCGTTCATATAAATCATTTATGTTAACCACTCCTGCTATAAAACGAGTACGCCCACATTGGTAAGAAGCGGTAAAGTTTAAGAAGGCAGCTGAAGTTTTTCTTTCAATAATTGTCACTTATCATACCGTACGAGGGTGCGTGGTCGTGGTGACTTGCCAAGTGGAGCGTTCGAATATTTTAAATGCATACAGATGGATGTAGGCATTAAATCTGTATGAATGTATTACATTTAGAGAAATAAATAATGTTAATATACGTATGTATCTAATTATCTTCTTATACATATATCTAACTATCTTATGTATCTAATAATAGATTAGACTAAAGAAGGTATTTAAAAGTAAGGTACTTAAAAATAGGCGCCATCTTTAAATAGTGCAAAATATCGAAATCATAAGTAGCCGTTAAATTGACCGGGTAAATAAGCTACATCCAGGCAAAAACTCATGTAAATCGGACCAGTGGTTCTTGCGTGTTCTTGCGTGATTAACTAACAAACAGACACACACCATCTTATTTTTATATATTCGTATAGATAAATGGAATTAATAATATTTATATACGTTTGTATCTGTCTAAGTTAGCGTAAGTTAAATATTAGAAAAGTGATATATATTTAAAAAATATAACATACCATTTGTCACAATTTCAATTTAATTCATCTGAGAGACGAGGTTTATGTTCTGTTTTGTTTCGGCCTGACCCTGCCTATAATTGTAATATCTATTTCAGGACATTTTATTACACATTCGTCACAAATGGTCTGGCAACTGGAATAACATTGAGGTATCAAGGCGGTGGGCTTTTTGGAATCCAATCGTAAAAATCTTTCATCTTGGAATTTCTTCGTAATAGCCGTTGCCTCAGTTATTATTACTATTACTAGTTATTAATCCAGGTCTTAAACTATATGTGTACATTTTCAGTTAGATCTGAACAGTACTTGCATCAAAAAATAGCAAACATTTTTCGATCTTCAATCTTTTACTTCATTGCAACAGGTCATTACTATCTATGGACAGTTGTAATAAACATCAGATTCGCTTTTTAAAGTTTTGCGAGATATTAACCAGTGATTGATGCTCTTGATGTACATTAATTTAAAATGTAAATGATTTCGATCCTGTTACATAGTCACAGTGGCACAGTGGACAGCCAAGCGTGCGTGGACAAATATAATAACTGACGCGTCATATCCGTACGTGTACTTCCGCTGATTTTCCGCCAATTACCGGTAATTATTGCAGCCTTCCTTATTTTTCCACCTGTCCGCATTTTTAAAGAGTTATTAATCGTTCACGGTTGTTTAGATGCCATATTTGCTGGATATTAGTCACACTTACTTGTAGAGAATTGAGATACAGACTTTAAGTAAAATATATCTATTGTATAATAATGGTATGTAGATATCTTTTGTCAATCAAGTTTATAAGAGAACATTTAGCTGTCACGATATATGTAGGATAGCAGATATAAAGTAATAAATATTTCTTTTTAGTTTACCTACATGTATTATGATAAATATTCAGCTCTACAATAATTAATAAGAAACGTATAATAAACACGTCCTAAAAATATATTTTTTCTTAACTTCACCAAACCACAATGACAATCGTGTGGGCGGGTGCTAATTTGTATAAAAATGTACGGTTTTATCCACACGGATTCAATTTGCCAACGAAATCAACAGTGGCAATACTAACTACAAGGCCAACACGTCGCAACCACTAAGGTTGTTTTTTAAAAGTGGTAGAACTCTTTGTGGTTCGACTCTAGAAGCACCGCCGCCACACCTATTTTTGCCTAATAACAGCAGTGTTATACGCTGTTGTCTGAAGGGTGTGGTAAGGGAGACATACTTTGCCGAGAGAATTTATCTTAGTCCTCAGGGGTAGCAACGCATCGGGTAACCTTAGGTGAGACTTTGATCTTACCTAGAGTAGATCACAGAGGTCCATTGGTGGCAGTAGCCACTTACCATTAGGTGGACTGCATGCTCGTTTGCTTCTTCCATACTATATAAAAAAAAACACAATTCAGCTACAAGTGAACGATGTCACTTGTAGTTTGCATGCAAGATGAAGCTCGTTCTATCACCTTACTACTCGACTGCTCGGTTTACTCTTTACGTAGAGTTTCTTGTATATTTTTGCCTCCATAGCATGTTAAGAAGCAGGGGTAACTTGTCGAAGATCAAAAATAACCAAGAAATTACATAAAATTAGAATTAGAATTGAATATTTCTGTATTAATAACAATTATACGTACAATATTATCATAAACAGTTGTTTTATAGAACAGAGTGGTTCTCGAAATTCAAGGAAATGGAAGTTAGGAATTATAATCAAGAAATGGGTGGAAATTTTTATCGTGCTTCTTGAATAAGTGGGTGAATTTTAATTAGTAGTTAAGCTTAAAGAAATATGGATGTATTATAATGAGCAACAATAGATACATCAGTGAAAAGGTATACCTATCGCGTACAGTCTAAAAATAGCAGCAATTAAATAATCATAGGATGCATTATACGGTCAATACTGTAATAGTCAATTTCCTGATCATACACCGAGCGCTCACTGCAATTTGTTTGTACGCTTCTGTTTCTCTAATACGAATAATTAGTTCCAGATCCAAATGACACCGGATGCTTGTATTAAGTCAAACTCTTTCCTATCCAATAATCTTTTAATCATTGTTTAGCCTTTATTACTGTAGCCTTAAGGGCGAAATTCTTTTACTATTGTGTATATCAATTTATGAACTACCGGGTAACTTTAGCTGTATTGTTAATGCTATAAAGTTGAAAATGTAAGTAAAATTCATTACAAAAGTGGTTTCCGGGACGTCGTCACACCTCACCCAATTTACTGGCGTCCTGTCTAGTATATTTCTGATGTGTGTAAATTTAGTTGAACTAATGCGATTAAATGTTTTAAAACATTAAATTTGAGTGGTTTTGACAAGGTGTGTTATGGAAAGGGTTAGGGTTTTATCATGCAGGGTTTTTGTCGGCTCCTTTTGATATCAAAGCACATGAGGAGGATGTTATGAAAGTGTTATGTTTAAGACCACTTTGGAAATGGATATAACACTGTTTACTGTTATTTACGTAATAAGAAGCTAATTTGTATGTTCGTTATACTTCGTCGTATTTTTTTAAATTTTTGACAGCAAAAAAATAGTCAAAAATATTTATTGTGCTTTTAGTTAGTAATAGTTTATAAAGTAATTATATTTTAAAAAATCTTTAAAAATAAGGATCTTTCATCTTGTTTGGGTATTGATTATACATGAACACTTGGTAACTACTGTTCATAGATATATTAATGTAGATATGGCAGGACCATCAGGTGAAGTACTAGAAGCTCGAATGCTAAGTCGATTTAATAATAAAATCTATGAGAAAACCTTCAGAGAAATTAATGAAATACATCCGCTCGTGTAACTTTATATCTGCAACTTCTCAGTCTTGCTTTCTGACAATCACATTGATTGGCATAATTTGCTTATGGTAAATTACAAATTAATCGATGTTTATTCCTTTCTAGTTTCTATATTATCGATCTGCTTAGAATGAAGTCCATGTAGCTAATAAGTACTTGCAAACATTTTTTTAGTATGACAGTTAGTAAATATTTTTGACTTTAAATAATTTATTTATATGTAATCAAAACACGCGGCAGCGTGTTGCCAAATTCTCTGGGTTCTCTGACTCAAGCTTACAATAATTATAACCTGGTTACCAAACCAAGGTTTTTATCAAAATAAAATTTTATCTTTGCTACATTATCCGTAAAGATTGAAAAAACGAAGTGTTTAAGTATTCCCTTAAATCATATTTTTAGATTAAAATTTTAAACGTATATGTCCCCTGCAACTGGAGGAGAACTGGGCAGTTGTCCTCGCTAACTGAGTAGCTTCGTATTCTTATATCAGGTAAGTTAGTCTATGACATTAACCGATAACTGGTTTTGAATGTAAGCCAGGATAATTCATTTTTAACGTTGTCTTACTAAAGTAAGCAAACGTGTCCACAGATCATCTGACCTTTTTCGCCATAATCTTCAGACTTAGTTGTTGCAATACCATAAGTTCACGGTAGTCATCATCCGACATTTAAACCTATAATTTCGTCCAATTGTAAAAGTTAATTCAAACTGAACCTTGTCACGACGAGTTAAAGTTTTATAAAGCGATTGTCATTTCTACGGAAATATTGTCCAGGCGCATGTCATAATCACCTTGATTATGGGTATAATCGATGTTCTGAGGTCTGGGATTGACCCGTGGAAATTAGCCTATTTAAAGTTAATAGGCAGCAGCGAGATTATGATTGAGAAGAACGAGAGAATTCGTCAAGCAAGGTGACAGTGACATACCATACATAAGAGTAATCAAGAAAAAAACGTCATTACCGCTTTGCATACTTGACGCAGTTGGAATGAAACGGTGAAATAAATAAAGTGGAAATAAATTGATCCTACCTCAATAGAAATAACAGTGGTAGCAGAAGTGATAGTCTAATTAGAACACATATTTTATTGTCTGTTTTCTCACAACCTTAAATTTATTCTAGAATTGTCAGTATGTCAGTAATATTTCAGCCTAATAACAGCAGTGCTATGCGCTGTTGTGTTCTGGTCTGAAGGGTGTGGTAAGGGAGACATATTTTTCCGAGGCATTCCATCTTAGTCCTCAGGAGTAGCAACGCATCTGTGACTAACTTTGGGTAAGACTTTGATCTTACCTAAGGTTGATTGCAAACGTCCATGGGCGGCAGTAGCCACTTACCATCAGGTGGACAGCATGCTCGCTTGCTACTTCTATACAAAAAAATTCCTGCCCCTCCTCACTTTTTTTCAACATCTATACATATTCTGGCTAGGATCCGTTTTTTATAGAATCAAGATAAATAAAAGTGAAAGTAAAAGAGACAATTACACTGATTTGTTTTGTGTGAGCCTCTTTTTAAGTATGTACATCCTGTTTTATTTTTCACATAGGTACTCTAAAATTTAATTTGATTGATGATTGCGTTTTCTAACAAAAGTAGCTTATGTAATGGTTTAAGGTCAGTAAAGCACATTACCACTCAATTGCTTTATCTGAATGCGTAACTCAATCATTATTTGCTATTATAATAAAAAAATCGTTTTAAAATTGCGCTATTAATGGACAAGTACATATAAACATATAATTTAAAAAAGAATACGATTTTGAGTATGCAGTCAACCTTCAAATAATTAAGCATTCGACAATACAACTAACGCCATCTATGCAAAATACGCTGAACTATTACAACAGGTCAAAGACTCAAGCGCCGCGCGTCGCATGCGCACGTGCGTATCGGGACGGCGGTGAACAAATTACAAGGCGCCGGGTTGAAGGGCTTGAAAACTGATTGAGGGCTCTCAGGAAGCGGGAGTTGAAGCAGTCGATCCGTAAAACATTGTAGCGGTTTAAAACTACAACGCTTATCAAAATATAGAATGTTTAGTTCACATTTAGAGCATAAAAAATACAACATAATAAGTATAAAACTTATCAAAACTATAAGTATCGAAATATTAAATATAATATCTATATTTTTTCTAGTTTCTCAAATTTTGTTAAAGATTTAATACGATGTGTATAATTGTATATAATATATTAATATAATGTGTTTATGTTATACAAAAATATTTTGTTGACATCTTCCAGATTATAATTTTTAAGGTTTAGTGTTGTTTAATTATATTTTCTTGGTCTGGTCAAACAAGGATACTGTTGCTAATTCTTTACTTTGTTAAAGTGTTCTATCACCGTTTTATATAGAATATTTAGAAATAAAACTCATATTTATGGTCTCATTTGTTTCCCGTAATCAAGATTGTTAGTGAGGATGCTCAGCTCAATGGTCGTCAAGGTACCGCATTCCTTGCCCGTCCGGCCGTCGTTTTTGCGTTTCCTCCGACCAGTCATTCCAGCGTCTTCACGAAAGATGTCCACTTTTACCGGCACTTTCTTTCATTAAGTTTATATCTTTCTCAGTGGGTCTATGTGCACCGTTGCCCCGTATGGCGCAGAAATGTAAAGGAAGCTCTTCACACTTAATCACTTCGCACTTTCATATTATGGATTAGGTACTAGACAAACTACTTAATTATACGATTATCTACAACAAATTATTTCTGAATATAGATGAGAAGAAGAAAAAATAGCGGTATATTTACCATCTTAAGTATGTTTTGCGTAATCTTTTAATCCATTTTATAGCCTAATGCGAATGCTTACCTCGATCTTTCCTTATTTTAATCGTTATTATTTCCGTTATAAATTGGTCTAGTAATCGTTATTAATAGAAGAAATACTTGAATTTGAATATAGCATTTTTGAAATACTCGTATTATTTCACAAATACTTAAAAGTTGAATTATATAAAGGTGTTAATTATTATTTATGGGTTATTTCAAGCTTCCTTCTCCGCGACTTGTTTTACGACACCTAGTTGCAACCACGGCAGATATAAAGCTTATGCAACAGCGATGTATAAAATACACTTACATATCTTCAGTAAACATAAGGGAAAATAAAATGACTACAGAAGAGAGTCAAAATCAACTGTGTTACTTAATATCAATAAGTTGCCGTTATTTAGTTACTTCGTACAGTTTTGAGCTATTGCATAACTTTTATCGCGGGCTTCAGGGAATCAGGAAATTTCGTAACGAAAATAACACCTAACACCCCTCACTCCACCTAATATATATGTACCTCGGCTGTGCGTTCGCTTAACGTGTATGTATATGGTACGAGTACAAAACTGCATAAATAAATAAATAAATAATTATAATTGCATAAGTTTATAAAAATGCTATGCAATAGCTTTACCGCGGCAATCCCCGAGGGCAGCACGTTTTTTAAATTAAAAATTTCGCCCGCACCTATTTTTCTGATTATCCACTGCAGTTCACGTAGAATTGCCGAAGTATAGTTTTTAGTGCATTAGTAAATATCAGTTGGAATAGAAAATAGCCTGCTCTTTCATACCAGGTTTAGTAGTTACTAAATTGCACCGTTTGCAATTTGCCGTCACGATTTGCGCCGATGAGATAATGGTGTTGCAATAAATACCTAGTGACCAGATACTCTAATAACACAGTATGGTAAACAGGTGAACCTGTGCAGCTGCCACCTGATTGCAACCGTGAATTAACCAATCTCATAATTACGTTTAAAAGCATAGATGTAAGAAATAAATAAAAAGAAACTGATGATTGGCTATAATTATATAGTCTTACGGTACAAATTTTAAAAAAGAGGTGTCAAAGTATTATTTATATTTTTTATAATCCCTGATAGGTGGATAGAATATAATGTAATAAATATATTGTTACACAGACAAAACTCAGGGTTGTACGTAAACTAAAGAAGAAAATAACTAAAAATAAAAGTTATCACATATGATCCTTCTGATGTCGGATAAAAAGAATGTACAATTTGATATTATAGACATACGTAGATAAAATACATAATACCTATGTTAAAAATATATGTTACGATAGTTGGTTATTCTAACGTTGCGGAAACTTCGAGAATACTCGTACTTTTTATGGGCGTACCCAAGGGACACAGACTATTTCCTGGCAATTTAATTTTTAACTCATTTCCCTAATATCATGATTCCGGATTCTCTGATGCAATGGATGAATCGTGCCAGCGGATGTGAGTGGATACAGATATAGTTTATATTCCGGATTTGAATATAAAGTTATCAAGCAGGGACATGACAACAGATTATAATATCATGCGGGCAGATATTGCAAATAAAAGTATTTCAAATTCGCTTGTACACAATGTTACTAAGGATTTACGATGTGCTATCAAGTAAATTACCTTAAATTCATGATAATTTTATTCAATCACGTTTCTTTAGACTAAATGACCTATTTAAATGTTTCATTAAGAACTTTTATTAATTATGTGATCCAGTATCTCGACAGACATTTATCTTCATTGATTTTGCACGTATTGTTGTTACCGATTTGCCTTTGAAAATCGGCTATGGAAATTAACGAATTCTGCGATAATTTGCATAGGCCTATCGATCGGTAGCGCGTGAACGACTTCCTGCGTGTCAATGGGCGCAGCAGGTGGGTGGATATATCAGCTTACCCTTTGTATAAGGGCTGAGCGTTTCCGCAGTCAGTTGCGACAGCGCGTCGACTCGTGCGCACGCGTCATGGCGGCGCCGGTTCCCGCTCCGCGAATGCGTTTAGCGTTCCATCCCCATAATATTCATGTGAGTTAGCTACCTGTTTGTCATCTCACCGCAGTAGTATCAATTATTTATCCTCCTTTAAAAGGTCGTTTGGCTGCATTTGTGTTATTAATGGGAGATTAAATTTCTATATAATACGTTTCAAGTTCGCAAGGTACGGTGCGTGGGAACCTGATTTTCTGCAATCCTTGCATTCTGATACGTTGAGCAATATTTTATATGATAGATGTGTACCATGGTAATTTGTGGTTAATATATTCTAATTTTTATCTTCTATTTCCTATGAATGTTAATTGTGATGAAGCATTTGATTTCTCAGTTGCGCAAGTTTGTTCGTTGTAACCTTGAGTGTTATTCGAATCCAATCTATAGCATTTCTGTGTTATGTCTATTGAGGGTCAATTGTGGTCGGACAATCCTGGCCGCAAAGGTAACTCGGTTTGAAAGTGTGTCGCTTGCTTCGTACTCGCCGATTCTTCTGTCTCGCCTCCGTCGTGGGAGAATTGTAACCAGTATTGTGTTATTGTGTTCTTATTGGAGCTATGCAAACGTGTACTTTAATATCCGGTACCCAAAATTACAGTGAATTTAGACTTCAATATGACTATTTGTAATTGTTTTCGTTTATCCTTGTTTTTTGGGTACACCAATTAAAGTTGAGAAAGTAGATTCGAGACTTTATACTTTGTAATTTGTATGAACATTTAATATCTTTTATCATTTCATCGCAAATACCAGCCATCTCTTTCAAACTTTTCAATATTTTTAAGTGAGTAAAAAGTAAACTTAGTGAGTCAATAGTATCCAGTGAAATATATTATTTTTAATTCATTATTAAAGCGTTGCAAGTTAATCAAACTCTTTACATAATTGATCTTCACGCGCTTATTTTACTTGCGGGCTAGCGGTCTCCCGGTTTGTAATATCTGTTCACATAAACTGTATTACCATTTAAAGCGTTTACGTCCTTTTAACTTTAATATACAAGTTACTTTACTGGTGTTTTTTCTTCCACAGACAACGATAAAAGTGTACGCGCGGTGTCTCCGCCCGGACATCGAATACAAGACCCTGTCGGTGACGTGGGGCACTCGGGCCAGGGAGGTAGTGGCGACTCTCCTGGGCAAGTTCCGCATGCGCCACCGGGACCCTCGCCTGTTCTACCTGAGCATGGAGGTGCGGGTGCGAGCCGCGGGGCTGAGGACCACTCTCGTGTTAGATGATGATGCCAGGCCTGCTGCTCTGCAGGCGTGTCACCCCAAAGGATATTCAAAGTGAGTTAACTGTTTCCATGTCTATTTTTAATATTATTTTTATATTATACTTTTTTCGTAATAAAGTCTAATCTAAAGTAACCCATTTAAAAGCAGACAATAAGATAACTGTATCCCAAAAAATCAAATATATACTAATAATTATTTGTTGGAGATACCTATTGTGAAATAAAAGGAATAATAAAAAAAAAAAAACACAAAACGGTATTTCTAACGTTTGCAAATAATGTCAAGGATAATGTTGTTTTTTCCTAATATATGTATTTAATGAACCAAAGCGGTTGTCGTGGTCGCTTAAATATTTAGATACTACGTACTCTACTTTCACTGAGTCTTCGTTACAACTAAGCCAATTATTATATCGTTATTTTTAGTTTTTGATAAATGCCTGCAGTAATGTGCCTTGTCATTAATGCAGTTCTTCTTTTTGTAAAGCGGAAAACAGACACGCAGTCTGTTCAAGAAATGGGTCGTGGATACAAGCCCACGTAGAAACTTTAAACCGGCTTCCGACGGCAGATCTCGCGCATACGGCGTTCCGGCGCTTTTAAATGCCAAATTGTTTTCTTTTGTTGTTTTCTTTTGTTGTTTATTGTTTTCTTTTTAAAAAGCGTCGATTCGGTGTTGTGTTTCACTTTTACAATTATTAGCTATTGATTTATAGATAAATAATCCAGACAATTTAAAATAGTCTATAATACTTGTTAATGGCGCTTAACACCTATTGACCTTCCCTTTTCTATACACTTTGAAATACTTTATTCGTACAATTTCTTGTTGTTATCCAGCCAATTTAGAATGGTTTATAGCTATAAATCGAGTTTAAAAGTAAGTGGCCTTTTTGTTTCAAACCACTTTCAAATACTTTAAGCATGAGACTCTATTTTCTTTAGGAAAGAATAATCCGGATATATTATAGTAAAAGGATTCTTAGAATCCGTTCAAGAGTTTGGCGGACTTTATAGTGTCACTTGTTTAATGAATTTCAACTTAGGTATGAACACGGTACAAATACAAGTACAAAGTAGGTATCCTTTGTTGTACAAAGGAGAATGGTTCATATACTATTCTTACTTAGAAAGTGTCAAATAGTATGCCTGTCGATATTATTGTTAGATGTCTCATTTGTATATTAAACATTAAAGCAACCTGTTAATTCACTGAATAAGTCATTATTACCTATACCTACAAAGAATTTCCTGGATGAACACAACATCTAATATTAGATCACAATAACAAGTTTTATTTTATATTAAATAGTTAAAAATCTTCGTAAATCATAAACAATTTCTTCATGTCCATGTAAAACAATCATTGGTCAACGTAGAGCAGGGTTCACACGTAGTCGAGACAATGTCAAAACTGATGTGTGAAAATCGACATACACGTTAAAGATGTGACAAGAACGCGTACCGTGACGTTTATTATGCATGGAAGCAGCAGCACGAATTCCACCTGCAGCGAATTGCAGGCGGGATGCTAACTGCCATATTGCAAAAGTATTATGTCATATGTAATGTTTCAAGATCACAACCGTAACTTTTCACAAATAGATTTAGATTACCATACTCTTCAAACCATATTAACCTTTTAACCGCTAGACTTAATATCTGTTGTCGTGCTCTC
>DWTU01002256.1:0-11751 GCA_018251515.1 Cecropterus confusis | reverse complement strand
GCACATAATTTTAGAAAAATCAGTGGCGCGTGCCTGGGATTCGAACCTCGGTACCCTCGATTGAGAGGCCGAGTTTCTACCATTCGGCTATCACTGCTTTAGGGTTTATTTAATTTATTTAATTCGCTCCGCCACGCGGGTCGTCAAATATTAGACAAATATATTCTTTGTCTTTCTGTTTGTCTGTGTGTTTGAAATAGCATCAAACCGCGCCTAATGAATTTAATACACAGAATTGTCTGTGTCTTTCGACAACATTGTGTCTTTATTTCATAAAAATCGAACTACTGTATCAAAAGTAATTTCAATTCAACATTATATGTTATATTTTTTGACGCGGGCGAAACCGCGGGGCACAGATACGGATAAATGGAATTTTAAAACGCATTAATTTTCATACTTATTGTATAATAATTCTAAGCAATCACACATGCAAATCTATGAAACACCACGTTAATTGTACGTCCACGGCTGTTTGAATATAAGCGATTATTCATAATTCGCTCGCATCGGTATTGTGTCTAATTTATTCCAGATTATGTATAAAATTAACCTTGTTCGAATCCGTTCTGCAATTTGGTGTTATGCGTTTATTTTTTCGAATAATGGCTTTATATTATAGACAATGTTTACAGAGATACGTTATCTAAGAAAACTGCATTGTTACTACATTTATGAAGAATACCTACGGCATACAAATCCAGTAGCCCGTAGGGATCGTAGGTACAAGTATTCCACATGTCACTAGGATGATGTTTTTATTCAATTATAACTAAAAAACGCACTCGGGGACTGCCGCGGTAAATCTATTGCATAGCATTTTTATCAACTTATGCTATTGTAATTATTTATTTATTTATGCAGTATTTTTTTTTCTTTGATATTAATTCAAGTTACACTTTTTGAGCATGGTGACCGATAAAAAAGCATTTTTTTTTTCTTTTTTTTGAATGAATGAGAATTTCATATCGTTATAATATTTTTATTATCTTACAATACAATGTAAGTTATTCAGTAATTTTTATAATTGAAACTATAGGTTTATTATATCTGTAGCTACGTGCAGTCATACCATATACATACACGTTAAGCGAACGCTCGACCGAACTACATGTTAGGCGGAGTGAGAGGTGTTAGGTTTTATTTTCGTTACGGAATTTCTTGACTCGGTCGCCGCACTCAAAGCCCACGATAAAAGCTATGCAATAGCTTAATAAATACGCTTATACAAATTATGAAAATCTTTAACATACAAAATAATATAATTAAAATCAAACATCCTATATATTTGTATATAGGAAGCGAAAAAAGACCTATAATACTAGTGATGCACAGGGTTTCAAAATACAATACAACTTTTACATACAGTATGGACCTTATTCGTAAAAAAAAAATATAAAAATTGTCGCTAACCCGATTTAATGTTTATCGTTATTGATCATGTAGCAACAGATGGTTATAACAAGGTTGTGGAAACCAGTTAACCTACAGCAATAAGTTGATGATCGTCTTTATGATGTGCAGTCTTTTGTAATAATTGATTTATATATTTAAAATAATGAGTGCAGCTTGTTAGTTGTTTCCACGTTTCGATTTTTCGAGATCTTGCTATATGCGTGGGTTATCACTAGATAATGACCGTGTAGTTCGGTGACCACGTTTATTGCATCTATACTATATAATATGCAAAGGACCGGGTTTGACTCCCAGGCTTACATCTAAAAGATTATAGTAGGTCGATATCGATATTTGTGTTGTCTTTTCCATATCACGTTCGATCGATCGATATACCTCGCAGGAATGAGAAAAAAAAACATTTATTTAATCTTAAAACCCTACTTCGATATTACCAATTTAAAATTTATACTAACAGGCTATTAAAGAATCGTTAAACCGGAAACCTTGTGATAAATAAACAATGAAGAAGATAATTTAATGCGACGAATGAAATAAAAACATGTCTAGTTTAAACCTAACTTATTAATTAATGTTTTGAAGTTTTGCTTCTGTAAGATTAAAATAATCAATTATTCATAGAAAAATTGTCTGTTATATTGCAAAACTGGGACAGACCCGTATAAACTAAGCGTGATATACCTAAGAACATGTGTTCGCCAAGGTTGTCCTAGTAGACCGCAGTTGTTGACCCATTTAGTCAGTTTACTACGTCCAACTTATCTACTATCTTGAGTTTAAAATATTTTTAGTTTATATACGAATTTTCGAAGGAGATAACATTGGCTAATCACAGTTTACAAAGGCTGTGGTTTTAAAGCAAATGTCGTATATTGTTTGTAAAATGTGTGTGTGTATGTGTTTGTAAAATTTTTGTTTGTCGGGAACTCTTAAAAATATTATAAAGGCGATAGTTTGTGAGGATGTACTTTTTCTTTATATAATTGCCTACCTGATGGAAGGTGGCCACTGCCGCCCGTTGATATCTGTGAGCAATGTAATATAGAACAGGGGTTCTATCTGAAGTCAATCACAGATGCGTTGCCACTCCCGAGGACTAATGGTCGCCTCATACGAAAGTGAGCCGGCAACCTCACCCCTCCGTCGAAATCCTGCGTTTCGGCGGAGTGCGGACTTGCTTCACGCTAAAAAAAGGTGTGGCGTGGGTGCCCTCCCAGTCGCTTTACACTACCAGCACCACTAACTACCACTCCTACCTATAATAACCATTTATCATCAGGTGGACTTGCAGTGCACCTAATTTCTTACTTCAATCTCAAAAATAGACCGGCAAACAAACACAAAGACAGGCTAAACTTTTATGAGTATACGTAGATTAACTACACAGCTGGTATCCGAGGCCAGTTCAGCAGCTCCAGCCAATAGGTCAGCTGACAACAATTCAACTATCGGCGCACCTTTATATTGTGTTGATTTAAAAAGGTATTGCTATGTGTGTATGGCATGGGCATGTATGTACGTGTGTATGGACATGAATGCGTCGTGTAAAAAGTCAATATAAAGGCTACTGCACATGTTAGGGTATAACTAAAAAGTATTCCCTAACATGCAAATAATTGAAGAATTCATTATTTTACTTATCATACTAACTTTATAAAGGCGAAAGTTTGTGACGATGAATGAATATATGTTTGTTACTCTATAACGCTTAATTGGAAGGTGATAGAACTCTTTGTGGTTCGACTCCGGAATCACCACCGCGACACCTATTTCTGCCTAATAACAGCAGTGTTATGCGCTGTTGTGTTCTGGTCTGAAGGTCGTGGTAATGGAGACATACTTTTCCGAGGCATTCCATCTTAGTCCTCAGGGGTAGCAACCTCTGTGGCTAACCTTAGGTGAGACTTTGACCTTACCTAGGATTGATTACAAATGTCCATGGGCGGCAGTAGTAATTCCATACTAAAAAAAAATGGCTGAATAGATCTGCATGAAATTTGGTACACGAATAGATAATATTCTGGAAACATAAGCGCATTATCCTGGAAACACTTACGATTCTCATGGGACGGCTTTTTTATTGTGCAAGGGACCGACACGATGAAAATGTTTGTATTGTCAGTAGCGTGCACTATGCCTTCTTATTTTGTGTTTGTCTAGCTTTGTAATTTTCAGTAAATCAGTTTGAATTTAGCCGGTACTTCTATAAATCAGTGCATAAAAACTTTAAATATTGAATATGTCATTGTTTCTGTTTGCGTATTTGAAATTGAGTTTAACCAAAACTACAAAATCGTATTAAAAGGCTGACAATATGATTATAGTCTGTATAATGATCTAATATTTAGTTATATTTGTTTTTTTCATTACAATTCATCTACGCTATCAAAACTTTTTGTGACAATGCGGGGTCCAAATTAAATTTGATAGAGACCAAAGTCTACCGTGGGAACAAGAACTCTGCCAATGATTTAGCATAATGTCTAAATCAATTGTTCTAATAAGACGAATCGATCGAGTATAATTGGATCGTTGCTGAGAACAACCTTGCTCGTATTTTCGTTGCACAGGTAATTAAGACAATAATTAGCACTGAGTACTCACAGTTATGATTTTTATTGCTGAATGGGAGGATACTGTAAATTACGGCACGCGATAAGATTGGGGAGGAGGTCAATGAAATGTGACACGGTGTGTCAAGGGGGTGGGGTGGGGTACTAAATTCCGCGACGTAACATTTCAAATGTATGTCACTTAATGTAGTTGGCACCACAGACCAAGTAACACAAAAATTATAGAAAAACAACTTTGACTATAAAACTGAATGATAGTGGAGATGGATTTTAATGAAATAATGACTAAAGTAGTGGGGCTCAAATTATTTGTATGATTTGTTCTAAGCCTTAAGGAATAGCACGGCACGTTTTTCGTCTCAAGATTTCTAGCTTTAGTTTTATTATTATTTTCTTTTCAGGGTGTATATGTATATGTATTTGTGTAATGTGGATATTTGTCTAATATTTTCTAAAATGATGGCATCCCTAAAATTGACTTTAGGAAATGAACGCTCAATATTATGCAAAATTTAATATTAAATATACGTAGGTACACCGCACAACTAACACAATGCAAACAAAAAACATCACCGTTGGCACCGAGAGATCGCTCGATACGTTGAACCCGACGAGTTCGATACTAAAGTTTTTGCTCCTTCCAGCTGACAAGAGCAAACCAGTCGTCCAACCTACCAACAAATCCACAAACAACTCGACCAACACGTCCGGGGACACGTCGAGGACTAGTTCGAAGGATAGTCTCCAAGAGGACACAATAAGCCAGAGTTCGGTCGGTGGCGGGATAAAAGACAAGCTGGCTGCCCTGTTCAATAGGGAGCAGACGATAAGCGAGACGACGATAGCCAATCGGGTCAAGCTGGAGAAGGACAGGGAGATGGAGATGCTCCAGAATAGATTTCATACTAAGGTGAGATATACTTTTGTTTCTTGTTCAGTATATTTAAGTGTTTGAAAACAAAAATAGCGGCACCTCCAGCTAACTCGACCCTCGATCTTTATGTATGACCGAGATAAATGAAAAAATTGCCACAAATTTTTTCAAAGAAGTTTGTAATACTGAAATGGTAGCATCTATCCATCTTACTTATTAGTAACTGCGTATAAGCTAGATACCCTTCCTCCCCTTCCTTTACCCCTGGAGATGCCCAGGTCTGCGTAACAATCAGACGCCTATAAAACTCATTAGGGATCATTAACAAAATAAATTAACGCAAAAAATATTAATTCAGAGTCAAGTTTAAAATCTCATGTAGTTCATATATTAAAACTGTTTCGTGTGCTCATTTTATTAAGTATATATTTCATTATAATTAAAATAAAATGTTATAAACCGTTACAATAAAAAATATTAAAATTTTGTCCTAAAATATTGTAATTAATAAGCTTATATAATATTCCCTCATTTATATTTACAGTAAGAACAAAAATATTAAAATGGAATTTATTTTTGTTTAATAATTACTAATTAAAATGGACTATTAATAAAATTAATTGCAATGAGAAAGAATAATGAGGCGTTAGTTATAATTAATAGTTAAGAACTGTGAAATTATAAACGAAAAATATTAGCATATTTTAAGCTCGCAAGAGTTTATAATTAATTTGGTGAAATACACGACAATTATACGCTTAGAATTATCATATTTCTTGACAGTAAGAGGAAAGTACAACAATTTTATATTTGATTAGAAATAGTTAACGTTCTTAGAGTCATTTAAATAAAATAACGCTTAACTACGGTGATATAACCATTTGTAGTGCGATTCCCGGGAGCCACCACCAAACATATTCCCGCCTGATAGGAGATATATACTTAAATATACTTAAACGCTTTCTACATTCATAGCCCCACACTAGAATTTTCTCCTATATCGTGGGTGCCATGGACATGGTGCCATGGACATTTCCGTCCAATGTAGAATCTGTCCAGTATAGAATTTGCCCTAAATAGAATCATTCCGTACTAGACTATGATGTCCAAAGTAGAATCTGTCCAATGTCGACTAAACCCTACATTCTTCTCAGAAAATAAATATCCTGTCATGCTTTAGTCATAATATAAACTCAGTGGTTTTTTCACCTGCTGACAGTTTAGCGTATTACCTAAAAGCGTCATTTAAAAAGAAATACACATGAGTAATATGCAAATATGCTACGTTATCACTAAGGAACATATCCGCAAACGATATGTTTCTTTTGTTCAATATGACCGCTTTCTACACTCATAGCCACAGTAGGATTTTCGTCTGTGTCGTGGGTGCCATGGACACACGAAGACGAATACACAAACACCCGGACCCAGAGCAGAAATCTAAACTCATCATTCAGATGTCTGTCTGGCCGGGGATCAAACCCGGGATCCACTGCGTGTCAGACCGGTATGGTGACCGCTGCACCACTTGGGTCGACGAAGTATATATGATTGTCAGTAATGGTTTGTCTGTAAAGTCTGTCATGATCGCAGACAATATCGGTTAGTAAGCCACAAATTAATAATTTTCATGTTGTTCTTGCCTCTAATTGGCTTTCACACCAGACCCATGTTTAAAAAGTTTACTTTAAAATGTATTGTGTGTTCTGATATTGGCAGGTAAATAAATTAAAAAAAATACATACGTACAATTAAGTTATAATTTGACTGTTTACAGAAAATTAAAAATAAATGTCTAAGACCAGGTGTTTATAGTTCACTGGAGTTCCTAAAACATCCGAAAGCGTTTATCTACTGACCCTTACCAGATGGCTATACGACAATCAAGCGTCAATCGCACTGAACTGCAAACGCAAGCTTCAAATTGCAGCGATATTTGCCATAATATGGACAACGCTGATGCTTACAATACTCAGTAAATGTTTCGTAGCGGAGCGTTAAGCCTTTCTTCAAAGCGACGCGCGTAATAAGTCACTAGTTGTCAACGACGATTTGTGCCCTTAACCATATACGTGTTTTATTCTTGTTGAGGGAAGTCAGCGTCTTTCTCCTTTTTAAGACGCACCAGTAATGAATCAAGTCACAATATCTCAAAATTGCTAAAATTTTAAAATGAATTCCGATCGAAAAGGTATCTTTTTATATTAGCCTTTTTTTAAGTTGTATTATGGGCATCCAAAAAATATGCAGCTGTACAGTTTTGAGGCATTAAAAATAATGCGAAAATCCATCGCCTATTAATATCGGAGTTCTTCCGCAATAATGCGAATTTTACAACCGGTATAGAAGGTACCAGATTCCTCAATTTTACGATCTTCACTTGCCGGCTTAATGTTTTACGATCCAATGTCTATTTTGACATAGGATTACCTGGAAATCTTCCCGGTGACACAAATGTGCCATTACATTCATTTTGTTAGTTTGCAAAATGTCCTTCATCCATAAAACTGACTATAAGGCTGCGAGGGGAGTGATTACATTTATATGTGGTACGATTAGGTCAATAGTCAGTATTTTGCTTTCGCATGATATATAGAGTGTTTCAAGTTTGTCGCGGGCTTAGCAGACGCCTTAAATAATAAATGTACATTTTGATTCTAGGTAAAATATTACGGGTCTTAACCCGTCTTAACCGTTTTCTTAAGAGTAAATTTATCACTGATACATACCTATTATATTAAGGATTAAACAAAACGATCTTATGTACATCACTTACATATAACATTTGTTGATATGTTTAATATAACTAATATCAATTACACACTAATATCCTTTAAAGAAATTATCACAATATTTTTGCGTTTCACCTAACTTTATCAAATAAGTTCGCGCAATCATGTAACAACATACATTTGCCAAAATACTTATTTAAGCCATTTACAACATTTTATTTCAACGCAAAAAGGCACTCATTTGTAGTACAATACCAATTCGTAGCCATTGTTGTAAGAATACATGTCTACAAGAATACGCTATAAAACGAAATAATTAATCGATGGACCAAATTACGCATAGGTAAATTTGTAACAAATCAACAATATATACATATACGGCTAAAGTGTTATTTAAGGATACATAATATATGGTTACAATACGTTTGCCAATATGTAGTAACTCGTAGCACAATATGTATACGTAGCCCATTGGCTACGCTTACATATTGTGCTACGCCAGAAAATGCCGATTTCTTTTTATAACGATACGCAACAAAGAAACGCGTTCTAGCGCGCTCTTTTAATCTGTTCATCAAGTTATACTTTAAATTTGTATTAATTCGAAGCGAAATCAATGGTCGTCCGTAGCTAATGCCGCAGCATGCCATTTTCTTCCAACAATACGCGATAAGCAACGCTTGTTATCGCTCGTGTATCGTAACATACTCGTAACTTATCGGGAATTTATGCATATAGTTCTATTACCGTTTAGCGTAAATGGGACTGCCGTTGTGTTTTATCAAGATAAATGAAGACAAATGTATTCAACATAATATATTTGACAATTTACCAATTACTTAGGTCGATGTAGAGCTCGCGGTTTGCAGTTTATTACCGAAATTGAGTTCTGTGTTCAAATTAAGCGTTTAAAATGCCAAAAATATCATTGTTTTTAGTTTTGATTTAAAATGTACCTTATTGACTCTCTCGCCTAAACTGTCATCTTAAACGATAAATAATAACATCTCTATTGATACGTATGTCCTCAATACTAAAGTGCCTATCGGAATCTATCATATATCCTTTTTTTACTTTACTATGATAGAAATATTTGGTAGAAAATGTCGATAAATCTGCAAATACACGGAACCGTGGCTCAAAATGGCCGGAACAAGAGAATACTCTAAGTAGTGTTTTGGCCCACCTTTCAGCACAAATTAAGATTATTTTTCCTAATCTTAAATACAGACTTATCTACCTTCAACAATAAGGAATAAATGTTACTTAGATTGCACTAAGGAGATTTTACGTACGTACTCTGAATTAATTCCCGTGTTGATTAAACCCGTAATTGCTTGAAGGTTTCATAATAGCACCGCTGAAAGGGTTTTGTATTAAATCTATTCATCCGAAGCTGAGTTTTGGCTGTCATCGGTAACGAAATATGGGTAAATATTTAGTACTTTTATCCCGAACGTGCCTAGGAACGTTTTTGTAGGTTTTGGTATGTCCTACATTTTTTGTATAGCAAGCAATAAGTCACTACAATAATAACGGCCAAGTGCGAGTCAGATTCGCGAACGAAGAATTCCGTTAAAAACGTTGTCAGTTAAGACGGCAAAAATAACGTTTGTTGTATGAGAATCCAATCCGATAGCAAAGTTATCTATAAGAACGACGACTGACGACATCTACAGATGAGTAGAACAACCACAATTGACAAATTACTATCAAATATGAACACGTTCGTCAATGAAAAGCTTCAGAAAATCACAAAGAATATTAGCATCGCTAAAAGGAAAAAAAAAGCAGTATTTATGAAGGATTAATTTCTAGCATCAGATAGCTCCATCTAGTATCGAGTAGAAAGAGTTTTTACTTTTTTTAGCCAGCGTTGCTATTATCGGTCATGGCGTTATAGATGGCGCTGATGTATATGTAGTTTCTTAAAACGCGGGTTTTCAAATGCCTATATCTTGGGAACTGAGCTTTTCTTGGACCTAGAACCTTGATAAATTAATTTCTTGAGCCGAAAAATCCCTAATCTGTAACTTTCATGAATATTGTTAGAGCCGTTTCCGAGATCCTGAATACACATACAAACACAGATTATATTACACACCCACACAGAAAATGAAATAAAATGGTCATTTTAAAATTAATAATCTGATTTCTGTTTACATTTCTTCTTATAATAACGACATCGTATCGTTTAAATTGTATAAAAAATATATCACATTTTATAAACAGAAAATAAAATGAAGTGTCCTTTTTAAGTTATTAACCCAACTTCTGTTTAAATTTTGTGTTGTAATTCTGTCACAGTAATGAGCTTTATTTTTAGCCTCGGAAGATTCAATTTCTTAATGTTGGGCACATTTTGCTGTCCTTTTATGCCCTTTGTGGTGCCGCCCTCTGTTACATCTCAAAGTAATGGCATTTCGGGCCATGTATTGAGGCGAAGGACGATTTGAACTTCATCGAGTACTTTATCGCCCGTCAATATTACTTATACATCCTTAATAGTTATAAAGTTACATGTTGACTAGCCAGTCGATGCGATAGCAATAAATTGAACAGCAACATTTGATACTCTTTTTAAACATATTTATTTTTAAATAATAGGATCGAAACAAAATCTTAAAAGTAGTTTCAATCTTAGAAAAATATAATATAATGGTAAAAATATATCTCTGGTTTGCATGACGATAATGAAATACACATTAATAAAATGTCTGACTCGCTATACTATAACTTTAATTTGAATTGGAATTAAATTTTATACGCGTTTGGTTTATAAGTAATCTCCGTACCTGTTTTGGCTGATTAATTATTTTAGTAGGTTAATTTGATATTCCATTTAATTTTATTGAATCATCCACAAATTTGATTTTAATGTAGTTGTAATAAACGGGCAAACAGAATCATTTATTGGAAAATTAACAACAGATATTATCCATAATTCTTTTTTTAAAAGAAAATTAATATAGTAAGAAAACTCAAAATTCACATTTTAGAACATATTCATATGAAACATAATATCTGACATAAATCTATACGTAAACATATAATCGATACACACCGAATTTCACGTCACCAAAACTATTAGATGTAAATCGTCCTTTCTCAAATAGGTCAAGGCTCCGTTTCAAAGACAATTTCCTACCTTACAATTGTTGAGCCTTCAGTATTTAGGGAAGTTTCCGGTTATTTTGGCTTAGTTATTTTCCTATAAGATGTTCCATTAGACACAGGAACAGCAATTTATACATCTTATGTATACATACAACAAGTAATGCAAATGAAAGAATTCTACTTAACACATTAGTAAACTACTTAAATAAACATACTTTCCATGTATATTCTAGTGTATTACCCTTGTTCCTATATTTTTACTACTTTAGTTGCTGGCATACTTACATTATTACTAAGTTATATTGTTATTATTTTGCACACCCTACCCAGTCTTCTATCCGGGAAGTATTCTTTAGCCACTTGTAGGTTGTCTGGAAGAGATCACTTTTTTAGTGATAAGACCGCCGGTTGTACCTCGAATTGTATGTTTTTTATGTTTATTGTTACATGTTTGTTTATGGTGTACAATAAAAATGTTTGGTATTGTATTGTACAACTTATGTATACTACTATTTCCTGTATATAAGCAAATTTCCGTCTGTTATATTGGTCTAGAGAAATGAAAATAATGATACAACCCTTTGAGGTCCGACTCTGGACCCTTTGAGGACCACCGTCACACCTACTGCTGACTAATAACTGCAGCGTTAACCGCTGATGTGTTCTGATGTGAAGGGTATGGTAAGGGAGACATATTTATCCGAGGCGTTCCAATTTAATCCTTACTGGTACCAATGCATCACGACCTCAAGCAAGACCGCTGATGTGTTCTGATCTGAAGGGTGTAATAAGGGAGACATATTTATCCGAGGCGTTCTAAATTAATCCTTAGTGGTAGCAACGCATCTATACCTCAAGCAAGACCGCTAATGTGTTCTGATCTGAAGGGAGTGGTAAGGGAGACATATTTGTCCGAGGCGTTCCAACTTAATCCTCAGTGGTAGCCACGCAACACATTCTCAAGCAAGACCGCTGATGTGTTCCGATCTGAAGGGAGCGGTAAGGAAGACATATTTATCCGAGGCGTTCCAACTTAATC
>DWTU01002255.1:0-11755 GCA_018251515.1 Cecropterus confusis | reverse complement strand
AAGGGTTTAATATACGTCAATATTTTGTTAGAATTGTTTCGTAAAATATTGTAACATGTCATCTATACATCTTGAAAAAGCTTACAATAGGCACCAGGCTCTCACTAAGGAAGGTTACTGATTTGTCCTAATATATAAGTCCTAATACCTTTTGTGAGAGCAAATAAACGTTATAAACGTTATTATTATATATATAAATAAAATTAAACTGTCTGTTTGTAATATTAAAATAACGGCTTTTTACCAAATGCATATGGAAATATATACGATATTGATAACAAAACACCAATTACTGAAATTTTTGTCTGTCTGCCTGTTTGTTGTGGGAAATCTCTGAAACCGCTGGTCCGATTTTGAAGGGACTTTCACTGTTGGATAGCTGCTGTCACAAGGCGTAACATAGGCTACTTCTATATTAGAAAATGTAATTAGACTTCCGCACAAAAAATTAAAACCCAAGAAACCGCTCACGCAGCCACCGTCACTGTCCGCCGGTAATATCAGTTGCTATCAATCCTGTCTAAAATGATGCTATAAAATTAAAATTGTATGACTTCTAAAATTTCGGCTATGTGTAACTATGTCAAGTTACATTTAAACGCAGGTATAACCGCGGGGCTCAGCTAGTGTTAAATAAATGTGATAGAACTTCTTTGATGTGTAGCTGTTAGAAAACCACTTCCATTTCTATTGTTGCCTTATAACAGCAGTTTAGGGTTTCTGACTTCTATTTGGAAGTATGTAGGAATCCAAATACATCTAAGTCTAAGTCCTCAGAAGTAATTACTGTGTCTATGATAAACAATGTAATTTAAGTAGTTGGTTACATATCCATAAGAGGCTGAGGAAATTAAGTGGACTTCGCAATTTATGTAAAGCTTTCTACAAAAATATCAATTTTAATAATAAATGAAAGCTGTCGGAGAGCAGCATTAAAATTCTTGTCGTCAGCCAGAACATGAAGTTTGAAAATTATAATACTAGCATTTCAAAATTAATCATTGACAATTTGGAATCACGAGTAATTTTGAAATATTCCCGTCGCGCGTCATTGACTCGCTGTAAGTTTGAACGATAAATCTCCCGGCGGACGTCACTGATTTAAGTGTCGTTCTACGTTGGCGTTCGTATATTTCATACGTTAATATCAGTAGTTTATTCTCTTATTGTTTGAATAAGGGAGGAGCATTCAGGGAGTCCATCTTCCCTTACCGTAGGTAAGAAAATAATCTTTAAACGGGAGGAGCTTTTTTTTTCGATGATAAATTTTACAGACTATTCCAGACACCTCCCCTACCATAAAGTCAGAAAAAAATCCGAGTTCTCACCTTTTTTTCTTTAATCTTGATTACGTCACTGCTTTCACCCCCAGAAACAAAGGTATTATTCGGTCCTATATCTCATCTAACAATATAATATGTAACGGTCAGAAACGAACTTAATAAGACTCATAGTGAATAATTCTAGGGGCTGTATCTTCGATAGTATAATGGAGAATTGTAACATCAGTTTAAATTTTACTAAGGCCTGCCTTTTGATGACACAAATGCAGGAATCATGAACAATTTTGATTGGTGAACGTCGATAAAAACTTAAACATCGCACTGCACTACTCGCGCCTGCATACCAACAGACGGTCGAAAAACAAATATTAAAATTGTTATTGTTGGCAGTAACATCACGCATGAAAATTATTATCATACAAATATATCTCGCAATCACGCATTGGCAAAATCTGAATCACGAGTCTGTACGAATGCTGAAATGTTCCCGTCACACGTCATTGGTTCTACGTCGCTGTAAGGGTGTATTCAGACGGGCACATTTCACAGTACCGATTACTGTAAAATGTGCCCGTCCGAATACATCGGACGTATGAATACATGTGAACGGTACAAATGTTCGGTCATTTTGTATATTAAGTGAACAACCGCATGTCACACGCCTTATTAAAGTAATTCTGGGTATTTTCAGTAACTATTCGACATATATTTTGTGCAGTAAACGCCAATCATTGATTTTGTGTTAATTGTATGAGCCGATATTAATTCTGTATACATTTCTTTTGCAACAATAAGTCACGTGAGAAGCAATGCAGTCACGTGAGAACGTAGCCTAACCTTTCGCAATTAATCTCTTGCCGGACGTCATTGATATAACTTTCTGTGTTCGCATACAAGTGGTGTCGTAAATACTATGTGATTTTTAGTACATTTCAATTCGTCCGAATGTAACTCTCGGCTTTTCTATTTTCATACTTGTACAATTATCACTGTACTTAGTTTCGTCACATACAAAAGGAACATGACCACACGAACAAGAATTCCTTATTCTCAGAGAAACAAGCATACTGAAAATTTCAGCGCAATGTATCAATAGAAACTAGGCCGGCGATAAATAGTTCCCGGGAACCAAACAAAGCGATTGCGCAATGGGGGAAAGTGACGCACGTTATCCCGCTAACAAAGCGACATCTAGGCTCCCATGGCACGTTCACAATTCAATAAACAATTTCTGTTAATTTGCTCGAAGGAGTTATTCAAACCATCCTTTAATAACATAAGTTATATATGTATTTTTATAATATAATATAGATTAAACTATATTGTAAAAACCGGCTAAGTGCAAGTCGGATTCGCGCACGAAAGGTACCATTGTTTAAAAAACGGTACTTTTTTGTCTCATTTTAGTACTTGTTGTTATAGCCGTAGGTATTTACCTTTTGGTTACGGAGCCCTAATAAAATGGTAATAGCTAAGTGGTAGGACGTCACCAAGCAACTATTAAGTATGGACTAAATGTCTTTCATTCTGAGACGAGACACTCTTTTAGAATTGCAATAGCAGTGTGTCAGTCCCGTGACTACGTTAATTACAGCTCATATTAACAATTACAACTGTATTGACAGATTCTTTTAATGACTGTGATATCACATTGGTAGATATACACCTTTCTTTAACTAACAATTATGTTCGTTTTTTTAAAGGCATTAAGAAATTAACAGTCTATTCAAGCCTAAATTTTTAGGGCAACATTCGCAATCATAACATGACGATTGCGAAACGCTTTCGTTGATAGAAAGTGACTCGGATTATCCCTCAAGCAAACCCAGAGTGACACCTGTGCTCCCATTGCGTTCCGTGTCGACAGATGTTTTCGAAATGGAATCTTGCGAGAACGATAAAGCAATCCGATTGTTTTGTGCGACAGAAACGAAGAAGATTAGTGTCGATTGAAGTGTGTGTGCTTTCATAAACATGTTGCATGAAATATGTATTGGAGATGTGTAAGATTATTGCTGAATCTATAAATATCCCTTATAAACATATCATATTAATGAGATATATTTATCCTGAAAGCAACTGAATGAAGTGGTTATCGATAAATTATTATAGACTTCAAAGTTTTAGCTTTATATAATGTGCTCGGAAGGAGACCAGAATTTAATCGGCTTAACATCCATCTGTTGTGTAAGTATTTAATATACGTGTATTACTTATGTTATCCAAGTTATAGGCTTAAAAGTATACCTCAATATTAAGTCGCAGAGAACATCGTAATTCAGAGCTTAGAAAGCACAACTCTTAACTCTACGTATCAGGGTCCGTAAATAACGGCGTTAGACCATTATCCGCCTTACTCTACATTGTGATGTATTACTATGTAGGGAGAAATGGCCCAGTTGACTGATTAATATATGCCTATTTTCCACAAAGTGTGATATGTGTGGAGTATTGATCCCATAAAAAAAATGTTAATGATTGTTTAATATACGAACTGTATAGTTGCTACGCAGTAAGACAAATTATAGAATCCACCTAGCGAGAATTGGGTGCAAGTTTAATAATAATACTTATTACACTCATAGCCACTTACTAAGATTTTCTCTAGTGTTGTGGGAGCCATGGACAAACACAGTCATCTACAGAAACACTTGAACGCTACATAGAAATCTGACTTCATCAATCAAATACCTGCCTGGCCGGGGATCGAACCCGGAGCACATTGTGTGTCTTCAAAATATACTTAGTAGTGGGTCCCTTATTACGCGAGTTGGACTCTTACTTTGAATGCTTGTTTATGGTATTCCTGCAGCAGTGTTATGCGCTGCTGTGTTCTGGCCTGAAGGGTGTAGTAAGGAAGACATATTTCTTCGAGGCATTCTTACTTAGTCCTCAGGGGTAGCAACGCCTGTGGTCACGTAAAAGTGATCTTATCTGGGGTTAATAACAGATGTTAATATGCGGCAGTTGTCACTTATCAGCAGGTGGACTGCATGCTCATTTGATACATCTATATTATATAAAAAATGACCTACATTTATACTTTAAACAGCAAACACCTGCAACTCCTACAAGTACTTGTTGTTATTCCCATACACTACGTCAAGCTACAGGGCAACGACCTGAGTCATTAGAGTTATCATTGGACAACAGCTAAGATCGAGCCCATTTGTCATACGAGGCCGACTATGGCTCGCTGTCACCGCAGTTACTAACAGTTAATATGGGATGTACCAGGGTATACTTGTGTGGAATATTTATATAGTTTTATTTTACTATGAAAATTTAATATAATATGATATTTACGTAGCTGACTTTCGGTTTAAGTTTGTTTCGGACGCACAGCGCCCATATACTCGTAGAGCTTTTTTGCGTACAGCTTTCTACACTAGTGAGCTTCCACACGAGAAACGTTCTTAGGTATTTTGATATTTTTATCATAGCATAAACAATCCAGTAACCAATACAATCATACTATAAGATAAATGTGTATTATCTATCTATCTTTACTATTACTAAAACCAACTAATTTTATTTGTTACTTTTACTGAGACACACAGACAGTTGCAAATGCTACTCAACTTTTTAAAATAAATACAGAGACGCGCATCAAAAACACTAAATCAACTATATTATTTGAAAATTATCCCCATATTTCACTCCATAAATGTGCACTAAACATAGTGTACATACAAATCATCAGGTCCGGTATACAAACAGAACCTCTGGATAATATCTGAGTGTGATTAATACAAACGTAATATTCATTAGTTTCACTCGATTCGCGCACGATCGCCTTTCATCACGAGCGCGTGTGCAGTCAGTGTCGATATGTATGTTTGTGTGTTTATTATGTGTGATCTACTGAATGGTACTGTATGGTATTACGACATGCTAATGCCGCGGCCAACGCGAAGTGTCGCGTGGTACAAGTTAATGGTAATGAAAAAAATCATGTTCCCGTTTATATTTAATTAATAATTAATTATATTTCGTTATAGGTTATAATTAGTTATAAGATAAGTTTATGATTTTTTGGCACTTGTTTTCCCGTTTAGGAATAATAGAATATTTGAGAAATAAGGAGTTAAAATTTGTTTGAAAATAGGTGATTATTTAACTAAGGATATTCATCCGTTCTGGATTCCCTTATCCTTATAACGTCCGCAAGTACTAAAAAGATTGTTGAGTTTCTGTCCAAAAATAAAAGTTAATCGGTTGTATGAAATATTTTCAATTTAGACGTTAGAAATGTGAAGTTTTGGATAAGGCTACTGTTCAGAAAGTACAATTTATTAGTTTAATTTATTAGTAGAATTTTTTTGGAAATAGTTCTTACGAAATAGAATAATTTATTGGGGTACAAAATATGAATTGGTACTTTGTATAAAAAACCCACAAGTTTTAAGTTTAAAATGTGAAATTTTATGATTCAAGTTTTAGGAATATCTTGTCACTTCTGAAATTAATAGTATAAATATTTTAATCAACATATAGTTGGATGATTAACGCGTTGGCTTACTGCTTCAGTTAAGGGGTTTAACGCAGTATAATGTCACTTGCACCGCATCCAAATGGATCAACAGAAGCTTCTAAGTGGATAATGTCAATTGCGGGGAGCTATTCCGCATTCCCGAGCTGGGCCATTCGACATTAATGTAGCAACATTAATTCATTAGACCATTCCGCTGTGAGAACGTGCGAAGATAGTCGCTAATGCTATAGACACACCCTTCGGTAAAATGAGGCTGGGTATTTACACTTGATGTCTATTTATATTCTACTGGATGTTACAGAATGTAATACGTATTATAATTATAGTGGAATGTACGATTAAATTTCATTATGAGGTATACGTATTAATGAAATTCAAGTATTTCAATAACGATGTATCGTTATTGAAATACTCTTGTAATTTCACATTCTAGGTACGTCTTGAATAGAATATTTCAAATACTTTGTACAAAATATATTGAATCTAATTCAGACAATATTTCTTGCAAAATAAACAATAACGCTTGGTTGTGGCTTCAATTCTCTTTCATATTCTACTGATGTACACAGATCTCTACTATTACGGCGAGTATTCATGAAGTAGTTGTTCAATAATCCGTTCGAATGCATTGCCGAAAGTAATAATGTTGGCCTCGTATAGCTTCACTTCCTGGATATAGATAGCACCCAGAGAGTGACAACTACATCTAGAAGATGGACAGCAATGTAACTGTGTCAAAATCTTTTGTATCCTACTCCTATCGGCTCTTAGTCTCACGTATTATAAGACTGATAAAGATTAATGGATGGATAAACATTGACAGCTAGATACGCCATAATGCATCCATTGAACCACTAATCCATTCCAAGAAACGTAAGCATCACTGTCTTGGAGTTGGGGCGTGATGATTGGACACGTGGGCGGCAACTTTCCGCGAATATTTGCGTAATGAGCACTTCGCATTGAAAGATCATGACATGTGGTGGAGATGACAAATTCTTCTTGAGTTTCAATATAGATTTTCAAGGTAGTAGGACCTAGTTTATTATTATTTGGCCTCAGATAATTCGCTGCGACGTTTTAATATTGGCTTGTGTCGTGTTTATCATCATGATCATAACTAACCCACTGCTCAACTAGGGTCGCCTCTCACAAAGAAGGTTTAGACCATGGTACATAAGGCACGCCAAGCTCGGATTGAAGGACAAATTCTGACGATGACGCGTGCTGACGACTCGCGTGGTGGAGCAGTCACCATATCGATCTGCCACGCAGTGGGTTCCGGACTCCGTCTTCAGCCAGACATATATCTGAATGATCTTTGTTTTGTATTTCCATGTTACCCACGACACAGGAGAAAATCCTACTGCGGGGCTATGAGTGTAGAAAGCGTTATTATTATTATTAATTAGAAAAGTTTTATAAAACCCTCATCTATGTAAATTATTACCTCACGTGATGAAATCCTCTTACGATATTTCTTGGCCATTAAAGTAAACGATAATTAAATTGAACACTGTATTCGTATATCGTGTCCTTTAATTTTATTTTGCACAATTGTAATGTATTGTAATTTTGTATTGTATTATTCGAAGCCGTTATTATTTTCAGTACCTTCTGAAATTATTGTACTTTTAGTTGTTACTTTATTTCTACCATCTGTTTAGGGTGTTGATCGTGACACGCCGCGCCGGTCTCCACACTCCGTGTTGTCCGTTTATTACCTATATTTCGTGAACGGCTTCATGTCTTGGCCTATTAAGACAACTCGCTTCTACGAGCCGCCTCTTAATCCTGCCCGATAACCGTCCGTATGATTTGTGTCGCCCGGCGCAACAATTTGTCGGAGCGTGCGAAGTACATTGTGCATATAGAACGACCGTTTCAGCCAGTTGACTCGTGTCGATAGTAATGACAGCGACAAGTGTGTTAGTAATGCCTTACGACGATTTGTCACGCCGTCGAATATTATATATGTAAACGGCATAAATCTTTAGTTTAATATTTGTATCCTCAGTAAAATTTCGGGCGCGGTTATAAATTATGACTTTTAAGTGTAAAACGAGTGTTTTGTTTAAGTAATTGAGACAAATTATAATGTTAATGGACAAATTTGTACAATACAGGAAGCCAACGCTACAGCAGCGAACTTCTTAAGAGTGACTGATTGATGAATCTATAGATTCTTAAACAAACGTAAGATAACGTAACAGATGCGTCTAACAACACGTACATAACGTCAACGTCAAGCTGACCCACATTTTGTGAATAATTAAACTCCCGTTTTACTATCCGTACAGTTTAAAGGTCTCGAAAACATCAAAATCCGCTTTAGTACTACGTGGCTAAGTGAGTTTCCTTGTAATACATCCAATGAGTTTGTACTGTTGTTGCGATTCTAACTGCTATCTGTTGCGTTCCGTGTAACATTAGTGTGCTACTTAGAAGTGGTGGGACTCGTTAGATTCGATACAGGATTTTGTAGGAAAGCGGCAGATTGATTGGACCTATTGCTGTTGTTGGTGTTGTGGAAAATTGCCATTCAATTTAAATTCGCACTTTTACCTCCAGAAATAATTGTATCAGGCACATCCCCACTTCATCCGTTTCTATTAAATAGCTTTCCGTTTCATATCACTTTAGGTAAATAAACCATTTCATCTTGCTATCATTTATCTCATATAATTTTGATTTTCTTTTTTCACTTTATATAACAGTCCTCGAGTCTTTCAATTGTTCATCAGCTTATCTCAACCATATTTTAAGATAATACATATCAATGATTCCATCTATTAAAATATACTTCGGAACTCTGGAGATAAAGTAAGATGAGGTTCACACCAATATCTTATGTTAGACGTTACTGATTTTTCCTTACAGCTATAATGCTAATAAAACTTTCGTTTCTATATGAAACAAGTAGTTCAATAAATCTTAACTCTCTCCGACGTTGATTGCATTAATCCATGAGCCATCGCAATCTTTATTTAACCCGAAACGTATTTGTATGCGCATAAATAAGGGTCGCGAATATATTCGAAGCAGGTATCGTTGAATTAGTGGCGCTATAAATAAATTTCCTCTAATTAAATTTACCATTTAGCCTTCATATAACTCTCACCAGCTTTCTATCGGCCCTTGCGAACTGACATTCTCAATGTTAATGAACGAATGGAAGTAATGAATGAATGATATCATTCTGCAAAAAATGTCATCGTTTATTTAAATTAGCCGTTCACCAATACCTCGAAAGAAGCAATAGAAAATTTGGAATAGAAAGATAAAAATAAATTATGCGTATCGTACCGTAGAGGCGAAAGAGAGACCTTTGTTTGATTTCAGGCATAAAATAATCGATTAAATTCAAACCGGTTTGTTTCTAGATTGTGACTTATTGATTTTTTTTTTGTGCCCTTAATAACATTTGCAAAATTCTGAAAATAATTTGTAGGTGTGTCGTGAGGCTACGAAAATAGAAAGCATTTCATACACACAATTACATATTTTTACGACACTATTAACATATAAAATTCTGTAAAAGCAAAGTTCGATTAAATAACATGAAAGCACGCAAGGTACATTTTATTACAACGTAATACTAATAACACAGTAGTGTAAGACTGAATTTATCGCTTAGTAATTGACTTCGTATTGTCGACGGCTGAATTATTTGCTGCGGCGATTTGGGCGTTCCTAATTCGCTTCTGGCTTCCGTGACCCCGTGAGGTCTACCGGTAAATAACACGGATACCGGTTGTGGCGGAAGGTTTACAACCGCTGCCTCGAGCGGTATTCAGGGATTAATCTCTCGGTGCCGGTAATTCATTACGAACCATTTGCCGGTCACTCTGTGCGTGGCTAATTCGTCTTCGTGACCTCGTGGTAGGAAATAGATAATGTTTTTATTAGACTCTTTGACCCAACAACTAACGGGCTTTTGGTCGGGACGCAAAGATTTGAAAATAACAATGCTACTAAATATAAGTCTTAAAGTCTTATAAAGGTGGTTTAGTACCCATTTGATCCGTTGCCGAAATAGTAATTCGTGTAAAACTATTTAAAAATTACGCTTCAAATATGAGGTAGTAAGAACCAACTATACTGCCCCTAATAGAGCTAAGAAATATCTTTATTTTGCATAGGCCTACGGTGGCACTTACAAATTGTCAATTACAAATTTTTTTCTTACACTAGCACCGAATCGGAATAAGTCCTCAACTGAGAAGATCCGGCAATAAACTCAGTGGGTTTGTGTTTTATTCCTTGTATTATTTCGTGTATATATATATTTTTAACCATCTGGTTTATTACATGGGCAATAAATAATAGATTTCAAATAAAAATATTTAAATAGTTGTGACATATCTAGTCAACATATCAAATAACATAGGTAAGAACCGCTATATTTTGACATATTTTTTGTTCAGTATTTTTTTTATATTAACCTACCTATATAATATAAGGATCTACTGCTCAAAATATAATTATATACAGTATTGTAACATGAGCTTTTCCTGTAATAAATTATTTACGAATTCATTGCTCGATTTTTTAAACTTAATGCACGTGTAAATTATAAGCATTATTTACACTTTGTTTCTATGTTTAATGTGCTAAACATCTATTATTTGTCCTGTTGCAGGTACGTCGCCGCTGTAGATATCAATGGTCAGGCGAACTCTACATAAATCATACAAATAATAGGCTGTGCAGGTTAGTTATTAGTCTCGATTTAACGCTACAATAAACGTAAAAAACATAAACGCTTTCTACACTCATAGCCCCACGCTAGAATTTTCTCCTGTGTCGTGGTTGCCATAGACACACAAAGACGAATACTCATACACCCAGACCCAGAACAGAAATCTAAACTCATCATTGAGATGTTTGTCTGGCCGGGGATCGAACCCGGGACCCACTGCGTGTCGGACCGGTATTATGACCGCTCCACCACGTCGAATATCAGTAATACTTCTCACGATTATACAGCGAAAGAGTTATGTGAAAGATGGTAGAATATTTTGGTAGATTAATTGTTATGCCTACTTCTGCCGTACTGTTTCAGTACACTGTGTGTACATATATACGAAATCCGTAGTTTAGTTTTAAGTTTGGGAGCATTTCCAGATTACTACTGTATGTTTCGGATGAGCTGATGAGCTGAACGAAGAATTGATTATACTATTTAGTTCACACCTACTGTGAATTTAAGTTCGTTCCTTTCCTCAATAAACAGTTTTTTTCCTTATATAACTATTATGTCAAATTTTCTTTCATACAATTTCAAAACTTTGTAAACGGATGCGCCTTCTGGGTTAAGGGTACAAGACGGGCTTGCTCGTATGTGAAATTCTAATTTCGTACTAAGGAGTCAGCAAAGTATCTACATTTGCACGGTTACAGTTAGTACTATTAAATTTGGTTACTAATGCTCGTATGCGGCAGTTACTAGTCCTTCAAGTTGACTGCGTACTCGTTTAGAACTTCGATCATATAAAAAACAAATGAAAGCGACATAAACACAAACAAGGAAGCTCTACCGTGTTCCGTCAAGTAGCGACGGTGAATTAAAATTGATTTGTGGTAGCAACAAAATCTAAATTGATTTTAGCACGAACCACGCGGACTGCGGGCGTTATGTAAAATTATGTTAATATTAATGTTTATTATTTGCAATGTAACCGGAGGTCTGGTGCGGAGCTAATAACGAGGTAATTCGTCAACACGACGGGGTGTAAGGGTCCCTCTCCATTATTGTCTGGTTGCCCACTAATTCTTGTTACGTTGCTCAAACGAAGATCACGAGACGTGCGGATTCCCTTGTACTGGTAGGTCACGCAGTATTACACGATTTTATCCAATAAAATCTATTCTCGATCATAAATATGTACCAAACGCTCACAGAGAGTAAAAATTGGCTGTTATTATTTTATCCGTCGGAAAATTAACTTTACTGTTCCCTTGTTGGGAACAATAT
>DWTU01002254.1:0-11755 GCA_018251515.1 Cecropterus confusis | reverse complement strand
AATTCTTCGGTGGAATAGGAAAAAAAGCTATAATAGACTTTGAGGTCAATAGAACTAATTACAATGAAGTATCAAAAACTCCAGCAGTGCCACTTACATTAAAAAATGTAGACAAATACAGATGTAACTGATTAAGCACATAATTTACAGTTCTAAATGTTTTTATCAGAAGCAAACTCTATCGGCGAATGTACTTAATGTTTAATTATACATTCCATTGAAGTATTGTTTATATTACCCTTAATATTAACATATTATTAACGCTCTTATACAGTTATATACATAAAATTATAGTTACGATGAAATGAATATTTATGTGTTTTTGTGCTAAATTTAATGAAATTACGACAATAATTATATGATAATGACAATAAATGATAATAAAATCAAAGGTTTTGACGTGCCGATTTATTAAATCGCTCGGAAAATTATCACATACTATTATAAACAAAATGTGTATCGACTTAAAAATGTATCAACTCAAAATTATATAAAGCTGTGACTAAAACGTATATTTACAACATATTGACAATAAACGTTGATATTAATCATTTTTTTTATTTTTCTTACTGACTCCATCAAAGCATGTACACAACACTAATGGAAATTGAAAACGACTTGATTAAAATGACAACTACATCAAACATTAAAATTTCGACTTCGCTTCAGAAAGCATAATAGAAAAAACACTTTTTTTGCAAATATTGTATTTAAAAATCTATTCTATGGATATACTCGTATATATGTAATCTGTAGCTGGTTTTAATGTCTACTTTACATTTACATAATCGTTGTGATTAGTCGCTAAGTGAAACGGTATCTTGTATCATGTACCATTCTAACAAACGCCTTCGAGACGGCTAAGTCGGCATCGGCTGTGCATTAACAGCATGGAGAGACATAAAACCCCCGACACAAAATTGAAATCCGAAAAACTGAATGACTAACTCTATTAATTTTTCATAGCATACATAAATGATATCCCCATAACTCCATAGCATTCCAATTTGTTAAGCGTAACAAATTTTAGTCTTGAAATAACTGGAATGATTATTAACAAATAAACAAAAAACGTTTGAAAATTAATAATTCTTCGAATTATTGGATGTAGACACAATCGCTAAAATCGCTTAAGACATAAACGCCTTTTGCGTCGGGGGTTAAAAGATTTTAAACGTAAATGCTAAAAACTTTGGGTAAAACTGGTTTGTGCAACCGACCCCGACAAACAAAATGCTTTAACTATGTTTAAATGTTTCATGTTTATTATAGTTAATTGTAAATTAGCCAAGCGCGCTATATGCCGCTATTATTCAATATATTCGTGTACTATTGGATCTTAGGAATAGGAGTGACAGCCTAGAAAAGTTAAAATCATGAAGGAAATAGGTAACCGACGACACAAATCAGATAAAACGTTTTGATTAACAAAATAAGCAAAGTTATTTATGCAGTCAAAGTTCCTTATTCACGATTCGCGCATTCGCGATTTCCGTATTCTCAGGTCAAAAAATTCCCGGCTAAAAATACCTTAATTCGCGGATATAGTTGGTACAAGTAAACAGAGTCGGCGCATTCTGTTTGCGCTTCAGCTTTCTTTGATTACTACTGGTCATTCACGGTTTATGTACTGGTATTCGCGGCATATGAGCGAACGTAACCCCCGCTAATAAGGAGCTTTAACTGTGTCTCGATGTTACCCACTGAAGTTGAAGGCTGTAATCGTAAGTGAGTTGTTAACTATTTATGTACTAGATATATTTACTGTATCTTATCGTCTATCGTCTAAGTAACGACGGATATCGTCGGCATAACCTCACAGACTATGAAATTTGGCTTTAAAATTATATTACAACATGAATTACGGCTTTAAGCTAGTCAATGAATTCATTAATCTTCTATTAATCGTAACGGACGGTGTCCTATCCTACGTGTTGCGATTTAGCGAGATATCTATACATAATTTATTTATATATAATTTTCTAACAATATTCTGTAGTATTTACAGATTATTTTTGTTATATTTTAACCCATTAATAGGTAGACAATAATACATTGTAGTTTATGCGTATTGCAGTTATAAATAGGAGAATCAGTTCAAGACCTGAATATCTGACATATTTAATTGGAAGTAGATTTTGGCAGTTACATATCTTTGCGAAAATATCTTTATCTACCAATCATATGAAGTTACCATATCATACTTTGAATATTGTAAAGTATAGAAAGATATGTCACGATATCAAGCTATCGACAGTGTGATGGATTGTAATAGCATTCGATATTTTTTCTATCATGTTTGAAAATATCCGTATTTTAATCCAGTTTTGAACCTTAAGGTCGTGCGTCTGTATTTAATTGCTTAAAACGAACACTCTCGATAGCTTTTGAAGATAAACATTGTGTAATTAGTATGAAGTATTGACAATAATTCTTCGTTGTACCACGGTCTCGTGGTTGACAATAAATAGTTGAAGTGACAATAATCCAATTAGAAGATGCAATTATAATATTATTGTGTAGCTACGTAAGATCGTGTAAGAGCGCGTTTGCACGCGTATTACTTATACATATAACCTATCATGTAATATTAATGTTTAAAAATGTATATTAATTGGTGGTTTTTTTGAAAAATAAAGATAGTTACTACTCCTGAGCATTATGAGTTTGTTATTAATTTCACCAACCCCTGTATCGTAATCCCATAAAAAACACGTGCTACATGAAGGTGAAAGGTACAGTAAAGACAGACAAGTTACATGGGCGTAGTTCCAGCTCCGGCTCAATGAAACTTGGCGCCCTAGACGCGAAACGAAACAAACGACGCGAAACACTAGACGACGCCCGTAAAAAATCACAACAAAATCAAAGACTGGGTACATCGATTGTAGAGTGTAATTTTGCCAATGAAAAAAGAAACGGCTTAGAAATAATAATTTAGCAGTTAATCTTGCGAAAACTAAAATCATACAATTTACCTGTAATAAAGCGTTATCTGGGACTCTTAATATAAATTATAACGGAAAGAAAATACCTGAAGTCACGGAAACAGTGTTTCTAGGTATTAGAATTGATTACAACTGTTCATAATAAAAAATATTGTACATAACATAACAATAATAAACTGTACATAATAATATAATAACTTTTTAAAAATCAAAAAATTAGCAGAATAAACGTTGCATGCTAAATGTGCTAATTCACACATTTTTTTTTTTAATAGATTCTATGATGGTGGATGGTATATACATTATCTGTACCATATAGTCAGTCAAAGGAATTGGAGGAGTAAAAGTATGGAGTAGTAGTAATAGTAAGTAGTAAAGTTGAGTATTTTTTATACATTAGCACTCTTTCGTCTTATAGGACCACATACCTGAAAGAAAGAGGTAAACGTTTTTAATACTGTCATTTAGTGATATACGCAATTGCGAATCGATCAAAAGTTCGATTCTGAATCGAACTATCGAGTATATGTCATTTAAAATATATTTAGAAAACATATTTCTCGCTTATTATAATGATAATGTAAATTTTAGTATTCATTTTTTTTGTTTTTACAGTATTTTTTAAATATAAAAATATTAAAATTTTACTTCAACAATTTTTATTTTAAATGATAACTGAACAAATTACATTTACCATTGAATAATGTTGTGTAGTAGGAAAAATTCAGACGAAAATATTATAAAATTTTATTTTATTAAAAAAAATATACTACGACTATTCTATAAATAACCATACGTTGACAATTTACTTGCGTTCGACCGAAGGTTGATTTTTGGCCGAAGGTTCAAAAACCATAAGAAATTCAGTTGTAAATTGGCTAAGTGCTTTTTTACTTTTTTTATTTAACTTTTGTGGATAAAGGTCTTTCTTTCAAAAATTTCACACAATTTAATGCAAAAAATACATTATAATAAATTAATCTCGATGTATTATAATGTAGTTTTTGTATTCATACACTAATATATTTCATAAACAGTTGTAATTTAATAATTTTCACATATAGTGATAAACCCCTAATAATTATATTTAATATACCCCATACTCGCCTTACCCTAATCCATTTTTATTTGGCATTATATTAAGTACTAAAATTAATACATTTTTCACAAAGTTTAATTCCAAATAAATATGATACTCAACATAAGCCATGTGAAACTCCATCACATTATTTAAGTGTTGCTAGTCATCAATAGAACACATCATTTTTAAAAATCTGTCGATTGTTTAAAATTGTTTTTTCCCAATCCTTGACGGATGTATCGTAATAAATGGCGACATACGTAGATTCTCTATTTAATGCATTAATTAGGAATTTATTTGACTAAGAAAGTATTGTCAGGCATTAATTAATTTAACGTGTTTTTGTAAAAGTAACACAATTCGCTGCTGAATTACAATGAAAGATTACAAATTCTTTGCATTGATTTATAGCAACACTTGAAATACTATTGTCATATCGCGGGAAATCAACAGAAACTTAATTATTTACTGAAAATCGAAAGACAATTACTGTATTAATTGTATAAATATAGTTTCTATTGTGTTATATGTTTGATACATTTTTTTACTATGTTTGAATGGGCATATAGTGGTGCGAATAAAGCCGTCCCTCGCAATGTTGGTCCCGAATGTGCATATTTTTTATCTCCTCAAAGGCAAATAATTGAAACTGTTATAGTTACAGCAGCGTGCGTGTATACAATAGTAAGTATAATTGAAGGATAGTATAAACCACTATCTTTTTAATTAGATTATAGCATAGTCAAATAAATTTAACACATGCGATATATTACATGTGTTACAGATTATTGTAATATAAAGTGTACAATAAAGCTTTATACGTATTTTTTTCACAGATTAAAACTTATCCAAAATTACAAATATTCCAAGATACCGATTATGTGAAGAGTGACAGAGGTGGCAAGAGGTTACTTGTGATCCTCTTGGCATTGCTTTGGGGTATGGAAATAGGATTCAAGTTTGCATCTCGTACCGTCATATACCTCCTTAATCCTTGTCACGTTACTACATTAATACAGGTATGCAAATTATTCATATACAATATGTTTGTGTCTGCACTTTTTGCAAAGTTTTTTTTCTAAGATTGTCGTATCAAATGACCATGATTACCACCTGACGGTAAGTGGTCACTGCCGCCCATGGACTCCTATAAACAACTTAATATAGAACAGAGGTTCTATCTGAAATCAATAACAGATGCATTGCTATTCCAGAGTGTTAGCTTGGTCATTTACGAAAGTGAATTGACGTACACACCCTTCCACTTAAATGCAGGAACTGTGTAAGCTGGAAATAGGATGTTGTCGGGGTACCTTTCAGTCTTACCAAACTCTTACCTTCCACCTTAGAAGTGCTAGCTTTTTTCAAATAGTTCTTGTACCAGCGCAAAAAATATCTAAACATTTATTCCTATTTCCATTGAATACTTCATTAACATATAATGGGTGTGAATTGAACTATTACAAAGAATGTTTATTTTGAAATACTACTATTGTACATTTGTCGAAATTGATCTAAATAAAATGTTTTTTATTTTAGACATTAAAGACTGCAAGTCATGGACTCCTAGGTTGACATATTAACTTTCTAAAAATCATTATTTACCTTTTTGTAATATTGGACTTTATTATATGTTCTTAATCAGCCTCTGAGTAAGATAAAGTATTAAAAACTATACCACGTTGTGACTATACTCAGCATACCTATAATAAATTATTGACAATAACATGAAATAACTTGCACAAGTATATGTGAATTTTACCGTTTGGTTATTTGTGTTCTATAAGAATCTAAATTTTGTTAAATTCTTATGACTAAGATAAAAATTAAGTAAATATTGTGTAAGAAAGGCTAAATCACATAATTCCTACTAATATTTTTTTTGTATTATGTGGGAAAGTATTTTTTGGCAATACACCAAAAATGTAGACAAGTGTCCTATCAGAAATTATAGAGTCTAAGATTTTCTTTGACTTCAAAACAGCTGCTATTCTTTATAAAATCATACTTAGTTATAAAAAAATATACTAACTTTTTCTGCTTGTTTGGGTATAAAACTCCTAAGAATTTATATGAAATAATAGATAGGTGAAGGAATGGCTGTGCATCTAATATAGGTATAGTAATAAATAACCTTTAACAATAATATTTTGAATGGAACTTTGTTATTATATATATGATAATCTTCCATATAACATACTTCCTTCTTGTAGAAATTATTTTTATTTATTTATTTTTTCGTTTTTCAGATATATTTGTTATCAGCACCTCCAAGTAAGACTGTCACTGCATTGTTTAGAGTACACTTAAACCTATTAAATGGGCCTCTTTTAGCATTTCTATTTCCAGAAACTGCTTCCAGAACGGTAAGGCATTAAAATTGTTACTTATGATATGTTTTCAACTCAATTTTTTTTGGATTAACCAATTTACTCAGATTTTAGCGGAAGCTGCATTGTACTGGATACAACATGGAATGATGTTTGTAATACCATATTATTTGCTGCGAATTGGTGGTAGGTACCAAATATCTAACATATATTTATTTCATTACATAATTTGCTAATAATACTTATGGATTTTCTTAATTTACAGGTGTGTATAATGTGGAACCATTCTGGGACTTCAATTGGGCTATCTTCAGCTACTGTTTAAATTTGTTGTATCACTTCATCATCCTGCAACCAATTGCAATAGTAAGTAATTTTCTATGTAATCTAAAATAAACCAGCATTTATTTATGTCTTGATTAATTTTCCATACATAATACAGTATAATAAACAAGTTTAGTGATAAATTACACTCACAGTTACATCAAATGTTATCACCGCTTATTTATGGAATACTGTTTTTGAATATAATTTAAAATGAATAATTTTGATATATGCTTAAAGGTATCAACAATACTCAAATTACAGTTATTCATATGTCTCATTATTTCTTTACTTCTTGCCAATATTATAAATGTGAAAATTATGGGCGGATGGACATAAGTTACTTTTTTTAAACCAAACAGATTTTGAAGCAATTTTTATTCAAATAGCTCATAATCTGGATTAATATATAGAAGAAGCTAGAAGCTATTTTTTGATTAAAAAGATCTTATTGCAATTCAATCTAGGCAGTTAGGCAGAAATGACAATATAATAGTTATGCAGCTTTCGGGCAAATAGCTTCTAATCACACCGCATTCAGACTATTCAATTTATTTCCTTTTGGCAAAGGGAGATCTCCCGCCAGGCTAGCTGATCATGCCGGGGAGCGGCCGTGCTCCGACAGTCTCTGTTCGGAACATGCATATATGCAGGAATGTGAGGAAACTCCAATAGCGTGATTCAGAATATGGTGGCGCCATCTGTTGATGAATAGAGGGAGGTCGCCACAGCCTAATACCTAATTAGACAAGTTATATGTAATTTTTAAAATTTGTTATAGATATACTTATGTCCAAGGAGTAACCATGTATGTGCTAACAAACATTTAGTATAATGATGATAGTATCATTACTAGTAAGGCAAGCCGGTGGTAGAACTAGTATGGTTCGGTTACCGGGTAGGGACCAGGTTTGCTAGCGTTTCGATGGAAGAGAGGGGTTGCTGGCTCACTTTCATATGAGCATCTTAGACCTCGGAAGTATCGCATTTGTAATTGACTTCAGATAGAACCCCTGTTTTGTATGCAGTTGGTTACAGATATCCATGGCGGCAGTAACCATTAACAATCAGGCGAACGGCATGCATATTTTTTACTTCAATCTTATAAAATAAAAACTTATATTCGCAACTCAAAAACCTATTCTGAACCTATGAATTAATATGGAAGTCTCTATTTGTTTCCAGCCTGCCCAAGTCAACTTGAACCATATGCTGTGCCCAGCGATCCTGGATCCTTTTGATGGCCCTTGGTACCGTATAGCTGCTGTAACACATCAAGCAATCCTTTGCCCGTTGCTCTGCAAACTTTTTTGCCTCATTGCAGAGTTTTGTCTCACTAAATTTCCTCCAACCAAAGTTAAGCCTCAAATGAAGGATCACTTAGTAGATGAGAAAATAGTCAAAGAAAACAAACATGAACACAATAATTAGTGGGTTAAGGTGAATTTATCTTAAATTATTCCTTTCACAGCCTTAGGGTAACTGTTGGGTACTGGTATAATTCGGTATGGCTGTGTCTAGTCAATAAGAGCGGTGAATTTAGGCTTAATAAATAAGATTGGTTTCTAATTAATAAAAAACTCATTGGTATATTAAGACGAATGCCTAATCTCTTCTCTACATTTTGTGGTGCTGTATTCACTACTTAGTAGAGTGTTATTTAGATACGAGTGTATTGCCTTTAAAATTGTTAATAAAAAGAAAAAAATATTATTGCAGTAGCGTAGTAGCAACTCCAAATTACGTAATCGTTATAAGCTTTTAAGGCTGTAGTAATAATTATTGTTTACACTTTTTCTCAGTGATCTACGATTGTTATATTTGTAATTATGTTTTGTATTTTGACAGAATCTCAAACACGAAAACAAGAGACAAAGTACTATCTAAGGTCCATTATAATAATTTGTAAAACCGTATTTTACAAAATAGTTTTTTAATATTTATTCAAAAGTCGTCTAATTTAAATATTCTACACATGCAGTTCAAGGCGTAACCTATATACTTTATCATAATCCAAACCTGTTAAGTTGGTATCTTAAATGAAAACTAGTTAATCGGTGGTGAAATCGGTATTTTTGTTCGACTTACTTAACTATGTTTGCTCTTAGGTATACAAATGGTACATTATATACAGTAGGTATGTTACGTAATATACAACTTTAAAGTTGCGTATCTTTTTAGGGAAGTTAAGGTCGTAAGTGATAGTACATAACAAAAACACGGCTTTACACGATGCCTCGTGGATTATCACTTCATGCTGCATGCTGCATGCCGCATCATAAGATAATTAATTTATAATATGATGTCCGTGGTGAAATAAAATTATGCTACATATTTGCTTGTGCAAGTATGTTAATAGTACCTTGTATTTGTACGTATAGATTTAATTATTATTGTTGAACAGATGTTTATAATTTTATTACGCAACGAACAATATTGCATCTAATTTAAGTCTTAAAGTTTTATTCTCGTTTTATTTTCTTACTTGTCTAATTATTTATTTCAGAATACATGACATGTCTAGTTTAGACTAAATAAATGTTTCGATGTCTAATGACTTGACTATTTGACTGCAAAGGTCATCGAACCTTGTTGGGTACACCTATGTAAATAATAGGTAGCTTTTTGAAAAAAAAAAGGATTACGGTGGCCACTGATAATACAAGTACCACTCGATAAACTAGGTGATTCCAATCAAAGAATGTTCAATAATAAAATGTTGTTATTGACTTATGAGATTTACATACTTTATGAGATGTTTGAGTCCAAAGCTGTAAAATAATAAATTATATAATTATATTATTTCCCTTTAGTGGATCATGAATGACAGGTTAACCCAAATATTTCGGAAAGTATACCACTTCTAGTGCGATGTCTCGTCACTAAATTATTTTTGATGGTAATCTCTTACTCCGTCGATTGACATACGTGTCAACACTGCCCCACTCAGTTCTCTAGAATGATGTAACTTGTAGATATACCAGGCTCCATACAAAAATATTCTACGTCCTTTTCATACATAAATTGTTTAGGTAAGTACATGAAATTATTGCTCACTCTCTAGGTACTACCGCTAATTAACGTATAGTGTGTGATAAGCGTTACCAAACAGTGTATTAATGTCAGGCCTATAGTGATGTGTTAGTGTTGTATGTTGATAGATAATGGCTGTACAACATATAAGTATATTAAAATTGCGTAGCAGAGGTAGTGTGCAAATATAAAAAGGACAACCTTATGTTTTTTGTTTTAAAAAACTAGTCTAGCCATAGTTCTTAATTTATATACTTGTAGTAAATTCTATGTACCTTTTCGCATTTCCTACTTTTCAGTATCTAACTCATGGTCTATATGACACGAGCGATTTAAATCAACTGGGATGATATTTAATCATATATACATAGCTGTCGGCCATACCAGCCATGCCAAGTTTAATGGACCAATGCCATGCCGCAGAATCTATTTTCCGAGATGATTATTGTGCATGTTTCCCGGACCTCTGTAGTATTACTACAAATATTAATTTAAGTCGGATATAAACAAGAATTTAGTTCCTCTTTCTATTTTATTTATGCCGGAACTGATTGCGACTTTACATAGATATTCTGAATTACGATTTTATTGTGTGAATAGCACGATGCTGGAAAGAGAATTTCTCGTATGTAGAAAAATGCAATTTCATCATAAAACATTTTTTTAAATTTCATTACGTTAAATTAGTGCCTCTACTAGTAGCTTATGTTGTAAAACATAGAATTCCAAACTAAGAAGTATTACATGTAATCTATATAACCATTCTAAGATTATATAATTGATGTTATGTATATAACTGAAATTACCTTTTTTTCGAGATACGACAAGTTTGATTTCCTGCATCGAGCAGTTTAGCAGGTGTAAATGTTGTAAAACTATGTGGTTGTCGCTTACCGTAATCATCACTTGTATCATAACTTATAAAATGTTTGCTCAGTTTACCGGAGTCAATGTATGACATTTGTAGAAAATCTGGAACGTCCTGTAAATTGTAATGTGCCCTAAAAGGTCTTCGTAATGGAAAACTAAGCAAGTGCTTTTGGTGCTAGATATAACCCAATATAAGTATTGCTTAGTAAATTGTATTAAGAAAAACTATACTGTGTAGTAAAATACATACCTAAGTATTTGTATTTATAAGTTTATACATATAAATACATCATTTAAGTTTTTCTCCATACCCTTATTGTAAATAAGTAGTATGTTATGAACTTAAGCTCGTTTTTACAATAATATGTTGTATGATAATTCATTTAATATATCATTTCGTTGTATGAAGTATCTATATAGTACTGTTCCATAAACAATGTTACAATTCAATAGAATAATTAATAATACTACGATATACTTCTATGATTATGACGTCTTAATTATTTTTGAAAGGAAACAATCTTATGATTATAATTATAAAATGCTATGTAACGTGTGTAAGGTAGTGTATGTATACCGTACTTATTACAGTACCTATAATAATATTCCGTAAAATAACATTCTTATAGTGTTTATTTGATATTCCATTGCACTTTACATCAATAGCTTACTGTTCGAACTTACGGATTATTAAATAACTTTTATGACGCCATACAGTTATTTTACACTAAAATATATAACCAATATAATATACTTAACAAGTAGTGTACTTTAGCTAAACTTTTTACGAGCATTTCATATGTAATACTGTTTCATTGGGCCTTGCTATGCGGCATGATCTTTAAATATTGTCAAATAGTAGTTTTTCACATAACAATATGATTTATGTGAATTATCGTCATCTCATTTAACTTTAATATTTTCTTGACCTGATTTTTTTTTGTTGACACTAAATGTTGGTAATGACCGTCAAGACGATTTGACCAAACGCAATTATGACGGTAAATGATGATAATGATGAACGAAGTAAATTATCATTCGTTGGTTTCAGATTTTAAGTAGGTACTTGATTTGTTCTCATAATAATATGGTACAATGAGGGTTTTCTGAAACGGTCTACGTGAGATGGCAGCACTGTAGCGTCAGGTCCAGTCAACTGTCAAAATATA
>DWTU01002253.1:0-11756 GCA_018251515.1 Cecropterus confusis | reverse complement strand
GATCGCTATATCCCGTCTATGATCGGATACCACCTGAGCAGTTGAACATTCGTCTTCATGCCTGAATCGGCTTCCTAGTTAGCATGATACAAATGAAAAATACTTTACATACCTTTAGACAGCATTTAGAAATGTACAAGATTCGTGCCTGCTTTTTATCAAATATCACATCATTTTGCACTATTCGGTTTAAGAACTTTATTCTCAAAATAATATTTACATTCACTAACATTGAGAAGTTTCTACCCTTAACATTCATGTAAAGATACAACGCCTTGTGATTCAACTCCGGAGCAATTTCCCTGCTTATTTCCTAATAACTGCTTAACGCATTGTTGTATGCTGTGTTCTGGTCTGAAGGGTGTGGGAAGGGACATATACTTATCCGAGGCGGTCCATCTTAGTCCTCAGGGGTAGCGACGAATCTGTGGCTTACCTCAGATAAGACTTATCTGGGATAGATTACAAATGTTCAACGACAGTAGGGGCCACTTACCATCAGATGGACTGCATGCTCGTTTGCTACTTCCAAAAAAATGTAGACATTATCCGACTTACGTGCTAATGTGTTTTTAACTAACACGTGATATACACTTATGAAAAATAATCGTTACATTGAATTGTATAATTATAATGCTATCAGTATCTTTCAGGACCGTTCAAAAACAGATACATTTCTCTGACAAAAGCTGTGTTACATTCCGCGGAGAGTGACAACATGGCAACCGCAACTGACAGCAACTGGCATGTATACATACATTATTTGAATACGACTTTCTGAACATGAAATAGAAACATAATATTTTAGAAGTTCAACTACCTACGTAAAAAACTTAAATAAAAATCAATAAAAAACCTTTTGTAAAAAACGCACATAGGGAAATCGCGGTATTGTTGTGCCATATATTACTAATTATACAATTTTAACCCTCGAAAGATCTTTACAAACGTGTGAGTCATTTTCGACAGAATTGGCGCTTTAACGATACCTACGTTAGAAACTTTGTATCACTACTTGCTACGTATGTATATATTGGGACCTAGGAAAGCACATAAAGCCCGAATCGTAAAGTCAAGTTTAGCTTAATTACAACAGTTTTACTAACAGAGACTAATGTTTTCCTCGCCACGCCGTAAGGAGAGTTTGTTCGCAACGTTTCACTGAAATAAATAAATAATGCGCATTGGATGATCTTTTTACCCGACTGCGTCAGACGGAGTATAGATAGATATTGTGTCTTATAAAAAAAAGACGACGCTTTCTACAGTCGGATTTTCTCCTGTGTCGTGTGTGCCATGGACACACAAAGACGAATACACAAACACCCAGACCCAGAACAGAAATATAAATTCATCATTCAGATGTCTGTCTGGCCGGGGATCAAACCCGGAACCCACTGCGTGTCAGCCCGTCATGGTCGCCACTCCGCCACGCGGGTCGTCAGATATAAGCATTGTTGGTTGTTGGATATCCAAGCATTGTGGGTGACAATGCTTGAATATTTAGCAAATCACAAATATGTGCCCAGAGTAAAGTAAAATCTGGTAACGATTGACACATCAATCGAAACTAGATTGAATGCTCGTTGGTGAGATATCACTCGTCACCAATACTTGTCCGAAGGCCGTGTGATTATTGATTTGAAAGAAAGCTGCCATGTCTCGAGAGAAGCTTGGATTAATACAGGGCTTTAAAGGGATTTATTGAACGAGACATTATACTTAGATTTTTTTACGGCCTGAGATGATTCTTCATGGTTTTAAGTTAATACGGGTACATAATCCGTACAATAACACAAATGAAAGTTCCATGTATCTGTCCACTTTTTTTTAACGCGTGTAAAATCGCGAGTTACTACTAATTTTCACAAAATCAGTTTATTTTATAAGATTTAAGATATGTTTATGCCATTAGGTAATATAAATCTGAAATTGCATTATTTTCTTTTTATTTTAGAATTGAGAGAGAACAGACATAGAATTTAAATTTATAATTTAACCCCGGAAAACATATATTTAATTTTGTATGTTTGTGTAGGTATATGCAGGATAAATATTTTTGTTTCCTTAAATAATATGAACTGGTATAAGGCGTTTCCACTTCTTTTTCCCAAATAATATTCCTAGCTTAACTTTCCTGTTCTTATTAAATTATTTTTTTTGCAAAAATAACCTTTGAAATATTCTATCACGGCTCAAAGGGCTACACTCTACTTTGATAAAATAAATTAAATTCTCGAAACTGTACGAATTCATCTTTAGCATTTGCTTCTTTTATTTAATGTATTTTTAGTTATGCGTTAAGAGTAAATCCAAAATAGGAAACACAAAAAAGGACGAACCTTAATAAAGACACATCTAAACACACACAAAAAAGTTTCGTCGCATTGAAGTGACAAAATCAAGCGTTGCGACGTTGCTTTGATTTTGTTACATTAGGTTTTTAAAGCAAGTAGTCCACTTAATACTAAGTGGTAATTAGCGCCCATGAACATTTGCAATTCTATATAATACAGAAATCTCAAAGTCGAGCACAGATGCGTTACCGTCACGTAAGTCAATCGGCATCCATATCCACGAAAACGCAAGAACTGTTTCACGCTAGATATAGGTGTGACGGTGATAAGGTGGTTATCGAACTATACTGTTTCTACGACATTTAAATTCAAGGGTAACACCGATATTTGTAACACCAATAAGTGGGTACGTATTTCTTCAACTGTGAGCAGAAATAGATCTAATGCCTATATTATTACCAGACGATGTAAGACATCTACATAGATATGTAGATACATAACATGTATAAATTCCTCTCATTATATTCATTATCTTAAAAAATGTACGTAAAAATATATAAAGAGGTTCAAGAAGGCTACTAAAAGGAAAATGGCTTTTGTTTCATCACGTCTTCACAATAAAATAAAGCGATTCGCATTGTTACGGTGTACCTGGCATCTTGTAAGCTCTCATTGGCATTTATAATAAAAGATGTTAAGTGCCGTAAAGATCTGATAATTTGTACTGTACTCTTAGTACGAGTTTATTACGTTTCCTGAAAAAAAAAAAACATTTTTTACGATTTCAATCATCATTGCTTAGTACATTGTAAACTATGATCGACATCGAAAAAGTAAACGCGCATAAAAAGAAATTTTATTTAATATGATTTCAGTACATAAGAACGTGTACTTGGTATAAAAACTATACAAGTTAGTTAACGTCGCTGTCAATTAAAACTATCGACGGCCGTAAAGGTTACTTTAAACATTTGGTATGTTTTTTTACAAGTTTATTGAATCAACTAGGACATTCAATTTTGAGAATCATTTTATAAGATTGTAGTAGCAAAAGCATGGAGATGATAAGTAGTCACTGCCGTCAATGGACATCTGTAACCAACTTCATATAGAATAGGTGTTATACCTAAAGCCGGGCACAGACTTTTTCTTTATCAGATTGAAGTAGCAAACGAGCGGTCTATCTAACGGCAAGTGGTTACTCTCGCTCATGGATATCTCTAAGGAACTTCATATAGAACGAGGTTACTATCCGAAGTTGATCACAGATGCGTAGCTACCTCCGAGGACTAAGATGGTCGCCTTATATATAAGTGACCCGGCAACCCTTTCCAGCGAAACGAGAGAATTGCTTCGATATAGGTCTGGCGGTGGTAAATCCCCGGTCGAACTACACTGGCTCTACCAAGGATGCTTATGTATTACTACTCCTAAGGATTAAGATGATCGCTTATATTCATGTAAGTCAATATCCACACCTTTCCACCGAAACCCAACAATTGCTTCATTAGAAATCGGTGTAACATGTAACATGTAACTTCCCTGGTAAAACCACATTTGTTCTACCACCGACTTATTTTATTGGAAAAAGAATGTCTGTCTAATTACTTGTTTTACGAAATGAGGTTGACTTTTGACCTTTGCTTTCACCTTACTATCGGCCTTATTATAACGGCATATCGGTATGATCGTTTCACTTCTTTTTAATAATTCTATTTACCAAATATATACATTTTGAAATGGTTTTCTGTGATTTAAAAATAAGTGCTGTTTTTAAGCTCAAATATTAACTGACACACAAACAAAGGCAAACAAATCGAAAACGGTTTAACGATTTGAATGGAATCTTACGTCTTCCAATGTCCTTCATAGTACGTAATATGCTACTATTGGAGCTATTTTTCGCCTTATATGAGACGTTCATCTGGTGTATGGGATGATGCAAAGGTTAGGAATATTTTTAATCAAATTTACATTGACATCTACTACGAGGTTCCTGATTAGGCACTGTAACCTTTACATGCTTTGTCGCGTTCTAACTAAATAAATTATCAAGTCTATATTCGTAGGCTGATGGATTTTATCAATTGAGTTGTCGAGACATTGTGGTACATTTAACTAGACTTTTAATACGCTTACGTGAAAGTAATATCACCTCGTTGATTCGAAATCAAGTAAATATAATTCATGTCTAGCCGTGAAAGTTATAGATTAATAATAAAACCGAGTATATAGATTCATATCATATTAAGTTATCACTCGTGATAGTTCAATGAATTATTATAAGAATGAAAATCCGACTGTTTAAATAATTATCTGAAAAGAAGACAAGTAGATGTTACAATTAATATTCGTAATTTTCGTAATATTCGTTATTGAATGAAATATATTGGAATGAAATTATATAAGGTGCTGTACGTAATTGAGGTATTTGTGTACTAAATAATAAGTCCGCATAAAAATAATTTTAATAAGCCTCTGACAATACATCCAATGTTGGTGTGTAGGAGGCTGTAGGCTGCTTAGAGTCTTTGATCGTTAAAGAAACTTTTCATAGAAATCATTTTCTGAGGGAGGTCGAGGGGCATGGAATGAAATTATGAGGTCGGGAATATATTTAGACAGACTGTATATTGAAGAAGATATATTACAAGACAACTGAGGTATTTATTATTCTGGTTACAAAAATATTTTGATACTATAAAACTTTAATGATATTGCAATGTATGTAAATACTATTCGAAATTTGTTCACTTGCTTTAAGGTACTGAATAGATTGTGAAGGGAAAATGCAGTGTTTTAAAGCATTGTATATGTTAAAATACGGATATATTAATTTTCCGTTTGAAATATCTAAGAAAATAAAGAAACTAAGTACATTTAATACAGAATTTCCTTTTAAATCGGAAAATACAAACGACTGATATGATTAAACGTATTTACAATAGAAACTACTGTTAGCCGTACGTTCCCCATTGTTCTCTAGCACGGGACTATTATTGGCTAGTTAAACTATATATGTACAAGACCAACTGGCACACAATTAATATAATGGGCATAAATTTTGCAGTCAGTGTTGTTTATCTTGCATTCTTCTGTCAGGATGCATGTACGTGCTTAAACAACAGTAGTATTTTCTTCAAAGAAGCGAATTTTCCTTTACAAAGTCTTAATATAAATTATAACTTGTATTTTACTGTACTAATGTTTCCAGTTATACTTAGCCTTTGTCAGGAGCTAAGAGGCTTAACTTTTGTATAGTAATATTGTAGAAATAACAGTCGTGAAATAAATATTTAAGCATCCCTATTTCTACTAATGGTCTTTAATAATAGAAGTAATCAATTAGTAATTAAGTAATAGGAAAAACGTGTAATGATTGAACAAAAACATTAATATAACATCGTGTATAATATTTTCGTCATTACAAATACATTTATGTTAGAAACGGTCTCTATAAAGATTTAGCGAGAATAATGTTTTTCTATTTTAAGCATAGCGTAGGTATTACAATAATGTTCGTGATTCTCCCTAGCTGTTCTTATTGAAAAATGAAGATTTCAACGCGTGGGTAGATATTAGATGTTTTAAAACGAAATGGATCTATTGGAGGAAAAAATAAATATATAAATGTTTCGCTTTTATAATCTCCCTCTATTCTCCCTCGATAAACGGGTTTTTTAGAGATTTTATGAATAATGTCAAAACGGTATTCCCAGTTGACAAAACGAAAAAATAAATAAATGTCAAAACCTGGCGAAATAATTTACATTTTTGATCACACTGTTAATGATGAAGCAAGTTAGACCATGCTACTTACGCGTCACGCCTAGTGCGCTCATCCCAAAACTTGTCCCAAAAAGTGGATCTGTTTTTGATGCGGAGGACGCTGGTGCTGAGCGTGCGAGGCAGGGAGCCGGCGGCGCCGCTGCCCGTGACGCCGGTCGCCATGCTGTGCTCCGACGCGGAGCTTTTAGCTATGAATGTGCTCCCGCTACTCGCCCCCAACCTCTCCGATTGAGACTCTGAACGTTGCATCGTGATCCCTTGGTATTAACTATATCACACGCCGCATCTCAATGTCACACTCACCGCCACCGACACCATAAGTTTAATTTCGACTTTTTGCCGATAATTTATCACACCGATTGCTAGTCTGGTTTTAAAATAAAGGTTATTTCTGATTCAGAGTAAAATTAATAAACCTACACATTCAGTTCCTTTATCATATCAACGCCCAATAAAACAGCTCGTTTTATCCGGGAGTCCTTATCAAAAACGAGGCAACTAGTATGCTTATAGCTTTTGCGTACTATATAACAAACAACTTTATCACATTCATGTTTTTAACAAATTACAGGATAGTAACGAAATATTTAAAAGCGATCACACATTAGGCCGTGGATAGGCATCATTACCAATTAGTTGAATGTTAGATTATCTCTAGCTTCATCTGTGCGTGCATCGGAACTAGGGTCGACCTGTCAGACCAGTAAACGACCTCGATGTTGTCCAATCGTCAGCAATGTACACACCCAGCATTCAACAATAAGCGCGTTTTGTTTTATACATGTGAACCTGCACACGAGCACTCCGCGATAAATGAAAGAACGTGTGGTTTCTATCGAAAACTGGTGTGAATCTTAATAGTCACATTTTTTTGGGGTTATCGTTTTGGCGAGGGGTTTTATTGAGAAGGTGAGTCGAGCGCGGAACGTATCGTGGCATGGGGAGTAGCGTACCGTCGGCGCGCCGCGCGGACTGTCAATGGAGGCGGTGGAGACGAGAGGGCGCTGGCAGCGTCCCGCTCGCTCGCCCGGCCGGTGCCGAGCGTGCGCGACTTTACCCGAGGATAAATTTGGCACTAATGGAAACTGGCGGCGGCGGTGGGCGCCGGTAATCAATGTTCGACTTGGAAATCGAGGGCCACTGAAGCATTAGCAACGCCAAGGAGAATACAGGTGCTCCACGGACGCACATTTTCATACTAGCGCTAGACTGAACGCAAATTGCAGACATTGCTCCCACATCTGATACACTGTTCATGGAACAAAGACGAGTTAGGGTTTTTTTGTATTTGCATCAAATCTTCCAGTGCCAGTGCTTTTGTTTGTTATTTATTTTTACACAGATCGAATTTATCAGTAAACTTTGAGCTTCAAAGATAAATTAAAAGGTACTTTTTGTCTATTTTTATTTCATGACTGGCAGCAATATCAATGTAGCACTATTGTGTTCTAATTGCTGGAGTGATAATGCAAAAAATATATTTTGAGGTCCTTCATCGTAGTCCACGAGTAGCAGCATATTTCAGCACAGGTCATACATAATATTGATATATATGACCTGACATTCAGTCAATAAATATCCATGGGTACCACTTACCAATAAATGCGCTACATAATTAGTACTTCAGATGAATAAAAAAGATACATATGAAGGATCGTAATAGGAAAAAAAGTTATTTCTAGAATATAAAGATACTATACACTATATATTACGTAATCTATTTGCAAAAATCAATCAAGAGCTTACGAAACGCACACACAACAGATGTTACATTATGTTTTGTGGCTGATAAAAATCAATCGAGCCGGAGTACTTACAGGAGCTGATAAGGCATTTGATGTGTGAGAAATGACAGTATACGCAAGTTTTTATCGGGTAGCCAATAATCACGAAGCTGTCATTTAATTTAGAACCCGATACCATATTTAATTTTTTCAAAATAACACATTTAATTTAATTAGGACTTTATTTATTTGTATGCTGCTTTAAGTCAGTTCTTATTTATAGATCGCCTACAGTTTCAAATTGACAATAATCAATGTATAGTTAATATGATTCAAAATCAATCATCATTATGAGTTCTAGCAAGTTCTGCAATACTGTCTTTCATTGAAAATTTACGCACACTATACACTACCTTACGCTTGCACAGCCGCGTCTGTTTTTGTTTAGGTATAAATTCTGCTGTTATTTCATGAGCACATAAAAAACAATGATCTTTAAAATAGAATGCTAGATACGAGGATCGCAGTAGTGGCTGAAGTTTCATGACATCACTTCCACTACGCAATGATCCAACGATTAACTTCTCATCGGTGTATGGTTTTCGACACACATCATGCACGACTGTTAATTTTAGTCCCAAAGTAATGGTAAATTATTTAAATTTATATTATTTTTATTATCATAAAGAAAGACGTCATAAATACATGTGTTGATACTGAATATTTTAGAATATAAAATGGATATTGAACAAAGTGACGAACGAGATGAAATTTTATTTAGACACGATCCTGTAAGGTTATTTTACACTAAGACTTAAATAACGAAAATGTTAAAAACGTGCTAAGTAAACATAATGTTCATGCACAGTAATACACGGGCAGTGGCGGGGTAAGCGAAAAGAATAAGCACCAGAAGTGAATTAAAAAGCTCTCATGCTTATTAATACGCGATTCGTTGGTACATACGCTCTGTCCAGTTGTGCAGCCTCAGCCTCCTTGAACCTGTAAGCAATTAAAAAAATATGGAAAAGAAAGACAGAAGACGGCCTTAGAAACATATACTACGATTGTTATGCCACTTAAGCGGTTTAGGTCTCGATAACAGTATGCAGGGTCGAGCTTCACATCAAAATATATTGTGCAAGAGTACTGTGTTTGCAGTCGGCAGTAGTGGTGTTGGTAATAGCATGGAGGTACAAGAACACTACCAGACTCTACGTTCGGTTTAAAGTCGATGCAATCATAAAACTGTATGTTGTTACTTATTGTACGAGTAGATGTTGTTCAATGTTGGCAAATAGGGCTGCTTTTAATTGTAATGTTGACTATTTGCTTCGTTTAAAAATTTTGAGAAGAATTAAAGCTCATTTTTCAGCTTCCAACAATGAATGAACAATGAATCACCATACCAGTCTGATTTACAGCATGTTTTAGTCCCTGCGCAGAGAAATAAGTGATGAATTTAGATTTCTGTCGTGGGTCTTGGTGTTTGTATATTTGTATGTGTCCTTGGCACCCACGATGCAGCAGAAAATCATAGAGTACTATTACTATGGTTGTCGAAATTATTATTATTATTAATGATTGAAAATGTATTTCTACAAAGTTAAAAACCTTCTCGTAGGAATCATTATGGTGAAGCTTATATAAAATACAAAAAGGCACTTTGAAAGCCCAGGAGTTGACCCTTGGTTCATTGAAGGCGTGTAATTCGCATTTTTGCAAGGAATCAAAAAGGTAAAGCTTTTATCATGGCGCCACTGCCCAGGCTTGCTAGCCATGTAGAGTCTCACTTGTGATTAATATTTCAAAAGAACCTGGCCCGGAGAGTAATACTGCTTTACACTGTTCAGGAAGTCTACCTTTTAAAGCTAATTTGCTTTGATGTCAGATGAGTCCGGTATTGCAAATGAAATGGGTCTTGGCGATTTTTTCAAATGTTGAGCGCTGCATTTTAAAATTATGGCGAACGCGACTATCCACTATGGACTTGATTATGTCATTGTAGAATTCATCTCAACATTGATAAAAAAATTGACATTCGAAAAAGAGTACTAATGCTAATTAACAACGTAAGCGTAAACAAAATTATTTTGCAATATATTTCGCTAGTATAATTTTATGGTTGCATCGGGTTAACTATACATAGATTAATTTACACATTCGTAACAGACGACACAATTTAGGGTGTACTTTACAACAGATCTTCCAATTAAAATGCATGCTATCACCAGTATACCTATGTGGACAGTTGTGAGTAAGCTGGCTACTCAAATGTTAGTCGACATAACATATACACGGAGTTGTATAATTGAATAGCTTACTTGCTTCCTGAGTCCGAAGCTGAGTGTCCAGCGTAAGGCCATTGTGGCAATGTATTGGCTGATTTCGTATAATATATGTTGAATAAAATATCCTACATACATATTCTTCGTAGTATTTAACAATTGAAAGTAAATGCCGTGAACCACGCTCCGCTTAAAAACAAGACAGTGTAGTCTAGTGTGTATATGTAGAAAAAACAAAACATTTTATTTAGATTTGTTCACATTTACCGTAAAATTTATAACTCGTTTTGGCAGATAATAGTTTAATTTTGTGGAAACATAATAAGTATCTTATTTCGAATTTAAATTTAAAAATAAACCCGAATCCTACGGTCAAACGTTTCACTTAATCTAAAGCGGTAACCCAACGTTAAATATATTAATGCGGGTGCTTTTAATTTACATAGAAAATAATAAGATTACCCCAATTAGGTGACGCTAGGGTATTTTGAGTGGTTAAATAAACGTGAGGTGGGATATGAGGTTTTTGTTTTTAGACTGAATAATTCTAACTTGGAACGTACATCTGATACATAATCAATTCATTGTTCTCTGCTAAGACGTTTGAATGAAAAGATTCCTACTTTCCTACTTTTTCAGAGGTTTCCTTCCTACCTACTTTTTCAGGGATTTTTTAATAGAATTCACTTCTCTCAGTTGATAATATGGTATTCACACTTGCTTATTCTTTGGCGGTGAAATAAATGACTTGTAGTTAGTCTTATTTGCAGAATCCAATTAGATTTAAAAACCAAATGTTATCCCCACCATTAAGTACCTTATGCTTAATTATAGAGAAAAGACAAAATTAATGAATGTAATGAACGTGCGTAAACTTACTATCTGAATTACATACTATAATTTAACCTTAATTTAAATTGAGACCTTCATTATTTTACCGAAATATTGTTTCACAATAAATATTGTAAGATTATAAAATGAAACATTTTACGTAAGTTAAATTTTGCACAATAGATCTAACTTAAACAAGGGTTACTTTCATCGTGATTAATTAATGTTCACTCTACAATATAGATATTCATTTTAGTAGATCACTATCCTGAAATTTTATAATCATAAAGTGAAAATTTAAAACGGTTTAAAATTTACATCATACAAATTGTTAAATATTTTAAGTGCATTAAATTATTACTGGTTGGAAAATAAAATATTAAATCTTTGTCCTCATCCAAAGATTTATTTTATAAAGAATAATGTAATCAATAAATATTTTCTCCATTTGGATATTAATATGGCCTATAAATTTTAAAATAACTGTATTAGGAATGCACATTTTTATCCCTGCTTCGATTAGATTTGTGATTTAATTCGTTTGTTAACAAACGTGACAGTTTAATGTACATAGTGCAGTACAGTAGCTAATATTCTGTTTCAGGCAATATAATTCAAAGTTACTTTATCTGATCTAACTTTAAAAAGAGATTTCAATCTGTTAGAAATGTTAAAGTATTATAATTAGGAACAAAATCTCTTACACAGAAAAGTTAAATTAAATTTTCGCGAACCACAGAAAAGCGTGGTTGTTTTATAGTACACTCTCCATTAATATTGGCCACCCTGCACTTAAAATCTATATTTAGTGCACGTTCGATAATTAC
>DWTU01002252.1:0-11757 GCA_018251515.1 Cecropterus confusis | reverse complement strand
AAGACGAATACACAAACACCCACAGCCAGAACAGAAATATAAACAAACTCATCATTCAGATGTCTGTCTGGCCGGGAATCGAACCCGGGACCCAGTGCGTGTCAGACCGGTATGGTGACCGCTCTGCCACGCGGGTCGTCTATTAATACAAAGCAATTATCAATTTTAAAACTTGGAAATTATCTGCTCATCGGTTACTAAACACTAACTAAATAGGATTTTTCGATTTAATAGCCCTTAGGGGTTATACAGGGATTAAATATTTTTATTCCAACTTACGCGTACTATTGCGGGCAACAGCTAGTATACTATATACCCATTTGTTACTATTTCACAAAAACACTTACCCATATAATACCGGGTTGTTATACCGGGTAATTGCGTGAGGAGGGAAGGCACAATCGGAACAACACAATTACAAACTGATGGAACACCTTGCTGCCGGTATCGGCAATCACAGGATAATAAACGATATGCGTAAATCTTCATCGTATTGCGCTGAATGGGATACGGTAGGCACGGTTAGGTTAGTTTATATAAATTCAGACTTGAGCTTTTTTCACCTAAATACAATTTCGAAGTGTTGTACTTTATGGCTTAAGTTTAGGTTTAGGTTAGATTTTACATATTTGATTACGTTTGTATTTATATTTCAGTTTATGCTTTCGTGTATATTTACACGCAATATTTGTGATTTTATATTAATACAAATATAAGTATACAAACACTAAAAAGCGTTAAAAAATAACAAAAAAGGGACCGACTTCTATGCCACATTTTTTTTACATTTTTGTTTTTATGTGTTACTAAACATATATTATGTTGTTGAACCTATATACGATATATATACGAAAAATATTCTATATGAGCGTCGAATTAAAACTATGTTGTTTTAATTCGACACTCATATAGAATATTTTTCGTCGTTCGACGTTTCGACGTTATTTTCGACGTTTTTTCGTCCCGAAATACACTAGTCGTCCTGTCTTGAGTAAGTCGATTATAAACGCACTGTATATTATTTATTCACATAAAGTTATTTTTGTATGATATCTACATTAAGTAAGTAAACAGCTAAATTGTTAGCAAAATATTTGCTAAAGTTGTTATTCCAATGTTTACGGAGGGGTCCTTTATGTTATTGCTAGTCACAGAATAATAAAATTAGACGTACAATTGAGTATTTAAATTCTACAGTACTATTGTAGTAAGTATAAAAAGATTTATGAGTAAAACTTCAAAACCGTTATATGCAAAGTAACGTAAAAACTGAAATTCATCATATCCAAATCTCAAGAGCGGATATCACATTGATAAATCGGACATAGTTACAAGAGGTCGTCAACCTCTAGATGGTCTACGAGAGAAAAATAATAACAATAATTTCAAATACGGAGAAAAAACAGACGGCCGCCGACACAATGTCATTACGCCGGGAAGTCCATAGATCTACGAAATGTAGAGACGTAACTTGGATTTGTTACGTAATTATACCGAATTAATGTATGGACGTCATAGCTCCATACATTAATTCGGCATAATTACGTACGTTCGGTATTAGTACGTTCCTTTACAGTTTTGGTCTGTGGTAGCGATATTTTTCTAGACCTTATGCTATTAATATATCACTTGGATCTGTTTCACTTAATTCAAGAAAAAATCTTAAACACATTGCCTTGTAACAGTTACTTTAACGAACGATATAATTATTTTATCTCACTTCGTTATGGTATAAATATAATTATTATTATTTTGTGTAATATGACCATTAAAAATACCATTACTTCTGCCGAATTTACCGTTGATCTAAAATATGATAAAAATAACAAATTTGATTAAGTTACATATAAAATAAACGACACAAAAATTGAATAAATCACTAAACCAAAATTACGTAATATATAATTAATTTGTTGCCTCAGTTTACCTAAAAATATCACGACTTTATAAAATGACTTATTTTAAATAAGAATCAGTTGCGTAAAACATTCAATTCAATAAAATATTTCATCGCACCTTATTTCCGGTACATTTTCGATTTGATTGATCAATTTCGATGATCAATAACATCACGGGCGCGGTGATTGGCTACTGACTGCTACCTAACGATTGTCTTGTGACTATTTCTTCTATTCCAATACAATCGGAGGTCTTGGGAGAGATCGTTAAAAAATGGAAGCTATCGAGCTTTGTATTATGAACTAGATCGGAGGTAATAACAGGGTTGTAAGAAGTATCTCGGATCTAAATACTGTTAAGAAAATATAGTTTTTAAAATTTTGCTTAATCGGATTCGAAGTACTATAGGACATCTATTTTTATATGTCTCTTAACGGATTTTTTAAATATAATTATTTATAGCGATTAAAAATAAAATGTAATCGTAATGTAGCTACATATATTAATAGTTTGTCATTTAAAGTAATGGTGTTTTTTTTTTTAATTATTTATTTAAACACCGTAACCGGAGTCCGGAGATTAAATTAATTTTAAAAAAGATTCCATAGTATCTAAAATTTACATCTTATTTGAATTTAGTTTCTGGTATTTTTCTTACAAACATACGATAGTTTCAGTTGAAATTCGCCTTACAAAATTTAAGTTATGGTTTCGGATATTTTTTCTTTTATCCGATAGATCGGTTACGGTTACAGACCTCTAACATCCCGAGTCAGTGCAGCAACGGCGTTGCCGCGTAGCGCTGCGGTTACACTTACTCAAATAAAGTCAATCTTGGTGCGAGAGCGAGGGTCCGTGTGAAAATTTGATAACGAAACTATCTATAGATCGATGGGGCTGCAGAAATCGAGGGGCAATAGCTGCGGTTTCAATCCGTGTGCTACTGTGGGATGTAATAAGCGGGCAGGGATTAGCCGCCTTCACAACCGCGACGCCGCACGCGCCGTGTTTCATCACATTCACATTTCACACTACACTCACCTTACACACTTCCTAATAATAGCTTCATGGTTTATGTTATGAAGTATGTGGAATTACTTTGCATATGTATGGAGTTGCCGTTACGGCAACTCCATATTGGACTGTTTGATTTTATTATGGTATTAGAAAAAGCAGGCGAGCTTGCCGTCCAAGTGATGGTAATTGGCCATTGCTGCCAATGGACGTCTCTAATCAACCCCACGTAAAATTAAAACTTTGTGGTTCAACTCCGAAGACAGAAACGCCCATTTCTGCCAAATAACAACAGTATTAATCGCATACACAGATTCTGGTTTTAAGGGTGAGGTAAGGGAGATATATCAGATATATCTTATCCGAAGCATTCCAATTTAGGCCTCGGGGCTATTAACGTATCTATGGCCAACCACAAGAGACACTAATTCTATCTGGGTTGATTACTAATATCCATGGACGGCAGTCCCCACTTACTATCAGGTTGACGACGTATGCGTTTGTTACTTTGATTTTGTTAAAAACAACTCAGTATTATTGGATTTCAATACTACACGTTTTACGATCTCAAAGTGTTTTAAGTGTAACAAATCATTAGTGTATTATAATAAACACTAAAAATATTTCTTATAAACCGTCAAAGCTATTTTAACGTCATGGTTATAAACTTCCGAAACCCATCGACGGTCAGTCCAAATAGATCTAAATTGGCCACGTACTTCCCAAATGTCTTTATTTGGAAAGGATTTTGTAATTATCTACGACAAAAAACATTATAATCGGATTTTAGATCGATTTGGACGTTTATGCTTAAAATGAAAAATAGAATTGATTAGAGATTTATGTAACTAAATTTATATCTTAGCACCAACCATTTTTTGTGTTTCTGCTGGGCATGTGTCAATCTCAAGAACCGGGAAAAGCGTCGAATGTTTTTCAACACACTTGAATGCGAATTAGTGATTGAGATATCTTTGTAAATAATGTTTAAAATAAATCAACATATAACTTGGAACTTAATAATTGACAAATAACCTTTAACCAGGAGCTTTAAAGCTTATCAATTATTGTAATAATCTTTTTAAATGGTTATTGCAAGCCACTACTAATACTACTAATTATTTGTCTAATTATTTGCATTGTCTCAATTATAAATTATTGAATGCCTGAATGAATTCATGAACTACGAAAACTATTACATACAGTCAAATGTTGTGACATTAGCCAATCGTCCTTTTTAGAAGTATTATGAAATGACAGATAGATGATTTTTTTACCACATTGAAGTAGCAAACGAGTATGCAGTCCACCTGATTACCATTAGATACCACTGCCACTCGTAGACATTTGTAAGCAACTTCATATTCATATAGATCAGGAATTCTACTTGAAGTCAATTACAGATGCTATGCTACTCCCGTGGAATAGGATCTTCGCATCATAAGAAAGTGAGCCGGCAAAACTTTTAACCGAAACGCAAGAACTGGTTTACATTGCAAATAGGTGTAACTGTGGTACCTTCAAGGTCGAACTACACTGACCACCACCCGGTAAATAGATCCATATAATTAAGCTACATCATCATCAAACACTTCTAGTAAAGTTTATATATCAATGTTATGACACTGATATATAAACTGATATTATATATGAATGTAAAAAAATTACAGAAATTGAGCTTATTCTGTTACTCTGTCACTCCGTCATCTTCACGAAGAATCTAAATTGGAGCTATAAATATGAAGCATTAAAAATAAGCATTGGTTGAAGACAAGTTGTAGAGGCATTAAAACTATAAAAACGTATGGAGGGCGGAGCAGTGCGGGTGGAATTAAGCTCTCTAGCCGCAAACCACAGCTCCTGGATGAGCTGGCTTGAGCCCATCGTCCATTATCTTCGTTCCGGACAGTAGTAAATATAATTGTTTCTTCTGGCCGGTTGTTAATGTTACGTGTCGAACTGTTTTGTTTTGCACCAACCTACATATAAATGAAAAACTACATATATGATAAAGACCACTGACATAATAAGCAACTTGTCATTTTAACATTATTTGTAGTATGAACATATTAATAACTAAAAAATATACATTAACATGCAGTCTGAAAAAGTCTAAATTAATTCAGTATAAGCTGAAGACTCGTGTAACCTTGCATTGACCAAATGATTAACAAGATATATCTTGAATAAGTACGTAAGAACGTAGAATATCTTGTAATAAGTACGTAAAATATAACGGAACTTATTCAGAAATTTGGACTGATATTGGTAAGTAAAAATTATTTTTATGCCTAAATTTGTATGTAATTTATAGTATCTTTGTCATTAAATAGAAATTTCATGTTGGTGCCGATTTATCTGTATTTCGTTTAACAATCCAAAACCCGTCTCGTCGCGTCTCTACATAAATAACTAATTCAGTTTATTTCGCTTTTCACCTTTCCCCATCTCATTAGAATCGGCCACTATTTTCCATTGACTAGCAAATTTCAGCGCATTTTCTCTCATTTGGCGTAAATTTGTAAGCGCGCGGCTAAATGCGTTGACCGCAACCCGGAGATGTCGAAAGGAAAACTGTGTTCTGATCGCCTAAGGTTTGCGCATACTTGTCTTATTAATGTTGTAAGATAGGACCCACAGGCTTATATTGATCGTTAACTTTAACCAATTAACTATCTGAATTAAACTGGCTTCCTCCTACTACAGATTTTCTCATATATATTATATCGTTTAGACCGTACTTCACCAAGTTTCTTGAGTTTAATAGGCTTATTTGATGTACTTTTGCGATTATTGTGTATGTTTCTATTATATTTTTCGTCCATTTCATGCCATATCTAGAACGAGTATTTATGTCAATTTTATTAATTTTCGTCTTGTTTCAAAATGTTTCGTCAAACATATTTCATCTTTCTGCTAGAACAATTAGAACAATACCTGACCTACCAAATAGAACATACCTGAAACACTACAATTTAAAATAATGTACTTAGTAACATAATAATGATCGTCTCTTTACGCTATGACATTTTAAATTATGCGTAAATTTTAATTATTAAACAAAATGAATGTATGGATGTATTTTGAACCATATTCAATTATTTTATTGGCATTTTCCTCGAAAACTTTACCGCCGTTGTGGAATAATTTCCAAAATGCAATTGATATTTAGGCTCGACGGTCTAAAATGTAAAGTTTTTAGTATCGTCCATTTGCGGAATTGCGAGCACGTACCTCAAATGGGAGTATTAAAGAAGCGCTACTTCATCTCCAAGGATCAGGTGAGTTCGAGTACCACGTAATGTCTCGCATTTGCGGTCGCCGCCGGCAGGATACGCGCTTGTACCGTAATGAGCAACACATAACGAAACCTTACAAATAATTCCACCCACGAAAAAAACACACCGAATCACGTACTCCTATCCTTCGGAGGAAAACGCGTATCAAATAGCACCGTGTACAACCCTTTCTCTTTCCTACATCCCGGTTCGTGCGAGAGTGAGCGGGACGCCGAATTAATAATCGCTCCCGATATTGGCTGATACATTTTTGAGGTGTGCAACGGACTCAATACAATCAATTATTGTTCTACGTGTTGCTCGGCTACCTTCTGTCGGTAATGTGTTTAAATTCGTGAAAAAATATTCTTGTATAATAAATTATGACCGGTAATTTTCGTTACCACTTGCATTCTGGTAAAATTTGATTCGAAAAATAAAATAGTTTGTTGAGTAAGGATGAATGGATGTGAATTGGTTTAAGGACGGAAATAAGCACTACAGTCCTGCAATTTGAGATACTGACTAAACGGATCAAATGCAAAGGGCTACCTACATGTACATAAATTTAAGTAGGTGTTTTGCTTGCGTGATAAACAATTATAATTGGACAATTATCACTTTATTACCTGAATTGTGATGGCCTACCGACCTATGGTATACCTATAACTATTCGAGAGCAGTGGTAGTAGAATGGTTGAAACTCAGCGTCATAATCGAGGGCCCGGTTTGAATCTCAGGTCACTGATTTTTTTAAATTACGTACGTATTAAAAACAAATTACAATTCATTTACGATGAAGGAAAACATCGTGCCGATACATACACGCCTAAGATTTCTTAAAAAACAAGTGTGTGAAGTCTACCAAATTGCACTTGACCAATGCAGTGGCCTATGGCCTGAAACTCTCTGAATACGAGAGAAGGTCCATGCCCAGCAGTAGGAAAATAATAAGTTGATGTCGACCTGTGTGATATAAAACGAATAACTCTATATATACAAACATATTAACTTTCACCGTGTAAATACATAACATCATTCGTCACTCCTTCCTTTAAAAAGAATAGAAACTTTCATAAATAAATCATTATAAGGCCGATTGATCGTGTCATACCAATCGCCGTAAATATCTCATAGTTCCGGTTTTGACCCTGGCAATGCGGATTTGAGATGAATTAAGATTTCCATTCCTGGGTGTTTTGTGTTCCTCTTTGTATGTGTCCATAGTGAATACTATACAGAGAATCTTAGTATAAAGTATAGAGGAGTGCAGAAAACATTATTTATTAAAGAATAGGTCATTGTTTAATCCTAGAAATAGTATTGCCGAAAAGTCTCTAACTAACAATCCCAGGAAAAAGACATTCCAAGTGCAGTTCTAAATAGGTAAGCCGTGTCCTATGACGCGGTACTGATTTGATTTTCCTTCTGAAAGAGCACGAACATTGCCTGCTCTTGCACATACGTGAATGTAGACGAACTCACGCTACGAAATCCTTTATACGGAGATTTTCTAATTCTTAACATATTTTGTACCTTAAATTTGTATGCAACTTCGTCAAAATGAGTTCTTCGTCAAATGATTTCGATCGTATGTATGCATATACGCCATTATTTGGGGTGCTCTACAGTGTAAGGGGCCATAAGCAGTAAGTAACATGTTACGGAAAGCCTACTAAACTACATTTCTCACCATGTGTTACACCTCATAATATTTAATTTATTTATGATTTATATAGTAGAATAGTTCTGGTTTCTTCCTTTTTAATCAATTAAAGTAACGATCAGGCATAATGTCGACGTTAATGGTCTCAGAGACAAATAAGACTAACTTTAAATTGGATGGTAATGTTCTATATAATGTAATATGTATGCAGAAACTAATTTAAGTCTCCTCATGAGGTAAAAAGTGCGGATTTGCATGTTTGTTTGTCTAACTTAAATTTATTTTTATTTTTCTTCGGCGCCTCCGATTGATCGAATTCATGGAAATTAATTACCATTCGTTTTCGCAGTATAGGATGTACATATCATTAAAAAAATGTTTACGATCACGAGTTATTGCCAATTATCGATTTATGTACAATTTTTAAAAAACTATTTGACTACAATACCAGTCACCGTGAGTGGTAATAATTGTACATTAATCCTAATTATTTTCACGGATAATCGGAAACTCATAAAAACGTCTAGAAGGTTCACCGTCAACGCAGTTGGCATTCCAGCAAGTACATATCTCTATTGCGCCGGTATCGGTACCTACCTCGCACGAGATGTGATAGGTAACGCTAGCCCGCGTATCGCGTGTACCGCGTATAGTGTTACGCGACCGGCCGGCTGTATCAACGATCGTCAATCGGCCGGATTCATTCCGTGTAACAATACCTCCGGTGGGGCTACGCAGTTTGCGGGCGGACAGCGCGAGTGGGAAGCGGATTAAAGCTACATACTTTACTCGTAAATATTTTATGTCCGTATACCATGTCTATGTAGGGCACACACTGTAGCTTTTTATCCGTTCTGTCACTTTTTGGAAACCTAATTTTAAAAATATCAAAATGTCATTCCAATCCAAAAATGTCTAGTAACTGATATGAAACATTTTTCATATTTTTATCATAAGTAATTGTAGTGAACTGTATTGTGATAAACACTTTTGAAGCAAAATATGTATAGGTCAGTTGAAAAAAATGTAATGTTTATTTGTACAATTTCGGTTGTATTTAGATACATATATGCATAGAAGCAAGTGTAATATAGCAAAAAGTAATTATGTATTTGTCATATTTGACCCACATGTATTTATATATAAGATTATACGCAGATCCCTTAAATTGTATTCCAGATGCATTATTTATTGATTGAAGTAAACCTAAGTTACCTTAGAAATAAACTTATTCCAGAAATTTACACTATATAAAAAATCGTATATACAGACTATCAATATATGCTCATTACTCAGCAAAAATCAAGGAGGTATGTTTTACTTCAGTACAATTAACACTATTGTCAAAAACAGTATAAGTTAATTGTTAAATTGGTAACACTTTAAAGTAAATACGTCAGCAATACCGTTTCGACAAATATAATAATGAGGTCGTTACTAAAATGAAAACATTATAGATACCTAGAAAGTTATCAAAAGCGGTGCAAACATGAAGATACATGTATACCATGTACATTTTCTGTTAAATATTGCGGTTGCTGGTGATAATATTTATATAATATTGTGGTTTATGTTGCGGTACGTCGTTATATTGGTTAAATAAAAGATAATTGTTATGTAAAGGAAAACGGTTTCTAATAGTCTCAAATTGATAGAGTTCAACTATATAAGTCACTGCAACTTTAAAGCATAAGAATGAAATAAAATATTTAAGACATTTATATTATCTATTCAATATAATAATATATGTAAATCTCACCAAATTATAGTACACACACCAACACAAAGGTTGTTACTTTGGAGCTTGTTAATAAGACATTAATCGGTGGCAATGTAAAAAGATTTCCTTCTTTCAACCGTAAGTAATGTAATGAATTATAATCAAAATGTAATTGATAAGTATTGTTCATTTAACACATGAAATATAGGTATGAATTCTCGGTATATTTATTAAACGTAGGTTACTCTGTTAATATAAACATAAATCACTGAATGTATATAAATTTTCGTTAACGATACTTTATAATATATATTAACTAAGGTGTTTGTTTTTTAATTTTATTGCAATTTGCATCCATCACGTGTTTTTTTTATAAACTTTACTTCCAGGATTCCACTTCAATGAGCATTACATTCCCTCGCATTTCGTGGCCACGTCTCTAATCTCAGCAACTAACATTACCCACATTGAACGTGTCTAAGAATCCGGCGCACTGAACCGAAAACTATTACCGTTTGCACTACGTAAAGCATATTGGAAATTTTATTGTTTACCGAAGGCGTAGCTCAAAAATATCTAATCGAATGCAGTGCGTGTGAATCATCACAATAACCTATAGATATTTGCTAAACTAAATCAAAAATACAATAGTATAGTTGGTTTCATTAAAGTCACTAGGTAATAATTCGAATGCTATTAAGGTTTAAAGAAATTTATTTCTCATAAAAAACATACAGTTTCACTTATAATGAGATACAACATTTATAATTATGTGCTTACTTTAATATGGCCTCTGGGCTGCTTTGACAATATGTGTTATTTCGAAGACAAAGATAGATCGTCTCATGTAGATAAATTTATGCCACTTATTTAAAGGAATGCACAAACCGTGTATTAATTATCATTTAATAAAAGAGGATGTAGTAAATATATATCACTGTATAAGAAGCAATAAAATAATTATAATTTAATTGATCTTGTAAATTTTATATTATCAGGTAATATAAATGAAGCAATCACAAATACGTTGTTTGGAGCTAATTTATGCGCTTTAAAGAAAAAAGATTCGGCGGGATTCGGCCTATAGCTGTTGGTAATACCATTAGCCGTATAGTTTCTAAAGTGTGTTGCAGGCACATTCTGCCTAAACTTCAAGACTATTTTCAACCTATTCAATTAGGTTTTGGTTCAAAAGGAGGATGTGAAGCTGCAGTACACAGTCTTAGAAATTATATGCTTAATGATAACACGAGCGTGGTACTAAAGGTGGATGTAAAAAATGCATTCAATTCTGTTAATCGCGACATCTTTTTGGCTGAATCTTATAAAATTGTTCCTGAAATTTACCCTTTTTTATATCAAGCTTATGGTTTTCCGTCCGACCTAATATTCCATGATAATTTAATTAATTCCTCAGTAGGGTGTCAACAGGGGGATCCACTTGGACCCGCAATTTTTAGTTTAGCAATACATCCAATCATTTCGGCTCTAAATTCCAAATTAAACTTATGGTATTTAGACGACGGAACCCTTGGAGGTGAAGCATCAACAGTTGCTGAAGATCTGAAATTTCTTATCCAAAACTTTCAAAACATAGGTTTAGATTTAAACTTTTCTAAGTGTGAGCTTTATATACCCAATTCATTTTGTGACAGGGAAAAAAAATCTATCATTGATAAATTTCAAAATTTGACTCCAAACATCCAGCTTCTGAATAAAGAATCTCTTCGCCTTCTGGGTTCGCCTGTTTTAGAAGAGTCCATACCAAGTTTTCTGGACGAACAAATTACTAATTTCGAAAATATTTCTTTTCGACTAAGCAAAATTAATTCTCATGTAGCCTATCATATTATTCGGTTTTGTTTATTTGTTCCCAAATTCACATATTTTTTGAGATGTTCTCCAATTTGGAAATTTACGAGTCATCTCTTTTCAATGGATTCGTTAATTCAGGATTGTTTGATCAAAATTTTAAATTGCTCTTTAAATGACAAATCCTGGTGCCAAGCTTCTCTCCCAATCCGTTACGGAGGCATTGGCATTAGGAAAATTTCTTCCATTGCTTTGCCAGCTTTTTTGTCTTCTGCACACAGTACTAAATCGTTATTTCAAAAATTAACTTTTTCCTCTTTAGGTTTTTCGGAAATTTCTTATTGTGCAGAAGCCAAGAATTCTTGGTT
>DWTU01002251.1:0-11758 GCA_018251515.1 Cecropterus confusis | reverse complement strand
GAAATATCGGCAGAAAGAAATTCAAAAGAATTTCATAAAACCACACATCGTGAGTACCCGTAACATATTAAAATGCTGTACGATAAATGATGATTTGTAGTTCCTTGAACTTTTAAAGTTCTCAACGGTGTGTCAAGTCTACCAATCCGCACTTAGCTAGCGCATAGGCCTAACTCTCGCATACTAAAAGAAGACCCGTGCCCAGCAGTGGGAAGATAATGGGTTGACGATGGTCATGACTGATTTATGAAATAACTTAATCATATTTATTATTTTTTGGTAATAAAACCGAATAATACGCACTCTTTGTGGAATCTTTTCATGTTTTCCATGATGTGATATTGCTGCCATCTCTTAGTGAAATTGATGCTCCCGTCAGGTAAGAGGTCAGGATTACCAACGTGCACAAAGGTCAGATCTTGTAAAAATAAACCTCTGCAAAAAAACAATAAAAATATTTAGTTTTTCTTCTAATAAATTATTATTTGGAAATCACTTGTACCCTTAACGTTCGCTTTTCGGAGCGATATCGTGTAGAATTTATAGTTTTTTAATTTGCTGCAAAAATTGTTCGTGGGCGATTCAGCCCACGCCCACGTTCGTGGGGATTACTTCAGCCTTGTTATGAACAAATTAGTGTCTTCAAATGAAAGTTAAGAGAGTAACAGATACACGGCACAAATCGGCACAAATGTAAAAATATGCGTCGCCTGGCGGTCCATAACGGTATAAAGGAGTCGATGAGCGCGTTATGGTCGTGCAGCGCGGCCACTGTGGCGCACGACCAGACCAGCCACTGCACGAGTGACTATGGTCGATCTAGACTTTTGGTTCCATAAAAATATACGTACATATATGGGATGCAGGGCGGTTGCGTGTCCGCGAGCGCCTGGCGGTACGCGCGGAACGACATGGAGGAGTCGATGAGAGCCGTGTGGTCGTGCAGCGCGTCGAGCGTGGCGCGCGGCCAGCCCAGCCGCTGCACCGGCGGACAGTCCAGCGCCGACACCAGCGCCAGGTACGAGTTAAAGTTGTTCATCTTGCGCAGTGCTTTCATCACCTTCAGCAGCTTCGTCGCGTACTTCTCGCGCTCGCGCGCCTCCTCCTGGTGACCAGATACCATATAAATTACATTCAATAAGATTCACTCTCTATTCTACTTTTTCGATAACTAAATTTCACTCGATTCGGGAAAACGCCGACAGCCGTATACGAAAATTCGAGGTACAGCCTTTTCCAGCACAATTTTGTGTATCTTGCATGAATTCAACAATGAAGGTGTTTTTCAACATTTCGTATAAACAACACCTTCTGTGCGGATAGTACATATCAAGCGGTAAACGTAAAAAGCAAATCAAGCTATAACATTAATACTGACTACTAATTTAAATAAACGTATTAACTTTCAAACACATAGAAGAAAAGTCTTGAAATGAAATGTATTTTGGTACAGGGGTATTTTTTACACTACCACCAGACACTACGGTTTAGGTCTTTTATTACAACAACTTATATGAAATATATATTGACACTGCAATCTACTCGTTTATGTGAATCACGAACTGGTGAGCTTTTCTAGAGATACTTCAGAGTAACTAAATTATCAAAGATAGTTCACATGTCTGTAGCGAGACGATTTTTATACCTGCTCTAATATCCTCGATCTTGCCCAGTAGCTCATCTTATTGAAATGTTCGGTAAATCTAGTTAAATTGGGGGAACTCTCTTCAGACTGGTCTCGTGGCCACGATAGCACTTCGGCCGTAGTGATGCGAATGAAGAGTGCAGCATCTAACAGCGTCATCTGTTCCGCCAGCTCCGTCGCCTTGAAGTCTAGGAGCGTATCGCGTCGCAACGATACGGGATAACACGACAGATCGTGTTCCGATCTATTTGTCTGTAAACAATATTGTTTTGATTACATAATGTTATTTTTATTGGTCTGGTATATTTGTGGTATGTATGAGAGTAACAATGAGATTATGTCGCCACAAGTGAAGGAATATGAAATTAAATCTCAAAATACAAAAAAAAACTTAATTAAAAAAATGTACTTATAATGTTATTCCCAAAATTTTTTTGGGAATGAAAATCTCATTTTAAAATTTATTTTATCAATAAATGGTCATACTTACTTGTTGGAAATGCAACTGTTTCTGTTTTTCGACTAGTATTTGTCTTAAAGCTTTTGCTATTGGCAGTTCCTCAGCTTCAACTAACCAATAAATAAATTTCATAATGTCTTGCATTAGGGAGCGATCTAAGTCAGCCATCCTGAAACAAATATGTACATACATATATATTTATTTTTAATGTTATCGCAAATTATTCAACATTTTAAAGTTCAGCGTTTTATTAACAATGTAACAGTTATCAAATTTGGAAGACAGTTATATTAAATGAACACGTCTATGAAAATTGCTGTGTAAAGGTGTAAATATTTTATATACGTATATTTTTAATGTTTATGATTTATAATATTTTTAATATTTTTAATGACTAGCTTTGATACTAGCATTAGATACTGACAATAAATTATTTATAATAAAGAAATCCTTCTACAGAGCTAAAAGTAAAGCCGCATCAATAACTCACGTAAGATCAGCAACAACTCTCGTGAGCAAACTAAGAGTGGAGCGTAGCTCGTGCGGCCGCGGTCGGAAGTGGTTCGCGCGCCGCACCAGCCGCTTGACGAGGTCGCTGGGCGCCACCCACGTCCTGTACGTCGCTAGGAACGCCTCCTGGTACGCGAAATCTGCGCACACAACGCAATGTTCACGCAACCGTTGTATGTACACTGGTGAACGATTAGGACCCGATCCGTACACATCAATTACGTCATCGACCAGTCAAAAAAATAGAAACGCATGTATGTAAATATATATGCAAAGATATTAGCAAAAAATAGAATCAATTACTTTCTTTTCGTTGAAGTTGTAAAAAAAAGCTGAGACGTCGCAGGACGCGACCCTAATTGATGTGAGTTTTTAGATAGTAAGAACTTGACTTGTTACCAAGAAAATGCAGCTAATGCGTAAAATTGGCACCATATCAAATGACATTTTTTGACTGATAGACATTAAATGTGTTTGAATCGACCCTAAGGCGAACATTGTCTTCATAAATCGATCGTTCTCATTAAAAAATATATCCAATTAAATAAATGTTCACCTTTTGACTTAAGCTTGCTTGCAGCGGTATAAAGTAATCGCACATTGAAATAAATTCCACTGTGTGAATCAAAAGTAGGAAGAAAATTAATCTTTGATATTAATATTTACGAAGCATAATATAACTTAACACTGCAAGATAGCTTAAAAGTATCGTTCACCTAAAAGATAAGCCAGCAACACAAATCGTCTAAACTCATTCCATTTTATTGATTGGAAAGCCAAATAAGCTTAAAATCAGAAATTGTAGTGTGCGAAAACATTATTTTTAATGTTTGTATTTTATTATATTATTGTGTCAGTATATGAATAGCTTACTAAGAAAAAGTTACAAAAACAAGGGCCGGAGATGTAGCATTATGTGCAAATATAGATTCAGATGTTAGTTAAGATATAGCGAACTAAGATTATTGATAGACCAAAACTTAGCAAGTGCCCATAAACACAAAACATGCAATATTGGCGAAGCGTGAATAATATTAGTACGGAACCAGCCAGATTGTGTCAGCCCCCAGTCATACAATGATTCAACCACTTACACTCGTCCGTTTCTGTAAAGTGAAAGCATGAAAGTTAAGAAGTTAAAAGCAATGGAGAATTCAAGAGAAAAGAATCATTAGATATTTGAAAATTTTCAATCTATCCTTACGTTAATTAAAAAATCAGACATGTTATGGAGTTCTCGGACTTCTGAAACTATTTTATATGCCTTCCAAAAAAATAGGGCTCGAAACACGTTTCATTACACATATTTTTTTTCGATGATAACAAAAAATTACAACAATTTTACTTACTTCTACACAAAAAAAAACTTGAAAAACAATACGACAAAAAATATTTCACATCCGGCTCCTTAACATCCCCGATTATAATTATAATGTACCAATCCAATGAACTTATAAAATTTCGACAAAATTTAATTATAGAAAATGTGGATTTTTCTATTTCACACAATTAATGTAGATATTATGTGTATGATGTAAACGAAACAGAATAAGAATACAACCCCACAAATTAGTTCACAGCAGATAAAAAATCTAAACTTAAAACCATTGAATTCAAATATTAAAACACATTTAATGCCTCTAAAGATGGACCTCTAAAGATATTACGTCATGTTAACTAATATATAATAGATAGCATAAATCCGTTTAAATTTTACCATATCTAAATATTGTTACTACTGCCATGTACTAATTGCGAAGGAGAAACATGCTAAAGTTAATTTTTCTTTAGGTGTCTTATGTTGACAAAAAGGCGTTACAACACAGCGGTTGCCATATTTATCAACAAACATAATTATTTATACATAACATTTATAAATAAAAATTGAATAGATATTAGTTTTATAATATAGATAACTAATTAAATATTACAGTTACCAGACTAACGTTATCTTTAATAACTGTACAAGAATTTATCTTGGACTGCCTGGATAGAATTGATACAGTTTTTAATGAATCTGCATGGGTTAGTTTCTGATTCTCTACAAATGTTTGAAGAGTATGAACCATCATTAGAAAACCAGAAAATTGGCACTGCTTACTAGATCAATATAGCTGCTTCTCGATTAAGACACGTAAACAAAAACTTACTTTAAAACAGGCTAGGTATAAATTTTAAGAAGACTGGACATTGATAAAACAGTTTCATTTTCATGCTAATGACATGTTAATATACCATGATTTCCTTCGATAACTCAACCATTTTATGTGTCTAATGATGTCAAGATTTTTTTAAACCAGTTTAGTTTTTTAGACATGTACCTTTTGACTATTACAATGAGTTTTTAAGTCTGCTGTTATACAATCAAAAATATTGTTTCAATATATTTTTATTAAAGCAATAAACATCAGTATCCAGTCCACATGGTCTTTGCCGCCTATGGACATGAGTAGCAAACTCGTTATACGACAGTGGTTTTACCTGACGTCAATTACAGATACCGTATCACACCTCAGGACTGAGACGGTCACCTCAATACCAAAGGCGGCGATGCATTCGCGATTCCTCTGGCGTTGCAAATAAGCGACGTTGACTACTTTCCATCAGGTACTTACAGGTACATCACCTTATCGTTACGTTACCTTATATATATTTAAAAAAAAAATGTTTTATAATATGAACTAAAGTTGCGCCACTTAAGGTATAAGACGATCGTCTCGTATATAAAGTCTTCTGACTATATTCAACCGAAATTACTAGGGAAGAAAGAAAGCCAGACATACCTTTGGTAGCTTTTGTCGCGAGCACGATTAGCGCGTCCGGATGGCCGCCGCGCACCTCGGGCCCGTCCTTGTTGGCGCCCTTCAGCAGCAGCCAGCCGCTGATGTCCGTCTGCAGGATGATGTCGTCGTCGCCCGCTGTGCTGTTGCTCTCCACCGTTATGGACACCGGCGGTTCGGGGTTGCCCTCGCTCCTCTGATTAATAAAATTAATAAAAAAAAACGTTAGCGTTATGTTTTTGTGATTATTGCTATTTTAGACTTGCTACGTCCGTCGAGTTGTATTATTATTTTGGTACACTTTTATAATCAGTCTTAATGAATATGGTCTATGTTATTGAACCTCATGTTTACCACATGAGCTCAGAAATTAAATGATTTTTAACATATAAGTAAAAGAACAAAATTCATGCATTTTACTTTATAGCTTTTAAAAACAAAATACTGTTACTTACAAATATATTAATATTATTATATAACAATCTTGACTGTTATAGTAAATTGATTGTAATATATTTAATATTCACTTTACGTATTTCCGCATATTTTATTAATAAACGATCACCTGCGACGGAACTGGGGAAGGAGCTGGCTGCTGCACCATCATCTCCAAGTCGTCGTCGTCGAGAGGGAACTTGCCCGGTGACGAGACGCTAACGTACATGTCGTCTGAACTCTACAAAAAACGCATAAAAATTGATAATCACAACAAAAAAAAAAACAATAATAACACACTATCTACTTTAAAATAATAATCTTGAAGTATAAAAAGTAAATTCTTTTACATATAAATCATCACATTTACATGATTCTAGTTATATTGAAAACGGACCATAGGTAAAAAAAAAGTGAATACCGATTAGTGTAGACTAGTACTGCCAATTCGAACATTATTCAAAGATAAAGTGAATATAATAGTCTATGTACACATCATTCCCAAATCAAATTTAAATCTATTTATATTTGAGCGAAAAACTTTAAAAGATTTAAAAATTCCACTGAACGGCAAACGTAACACATTATCACGAAAACCGGTGAATGATTGCGCGTATGTTTAATAGTCAAATCTTTTGTCTATATGACCTCGAATCATAGTTAAGGTTTTGTACATTGTTTTCAACTTACCACGTTATTCATAATAGATTCATCAGCTGAACTGTTGTGAGAAGACGGCCGTGGCGATGGTGGGGGCAATAATTCGTTGCTAGAATTTATCGAAACCTGAAAAGAATAATGGTGTTTATATTGATTAATACATTTATGATGTTTTTAAAAATTAATAGGTGTTAATTGTCAACATAATTACGATAAATATAGTAAAGCAATCGTAAAGTAGCAGTGATATCGCTAGACGTAGTGAAATACCGATCGTCCACTTGATTGATAAGAAGAAGATTACAATTGTTTTATTTTATTACTTTCCGAAATCGTCCAGTTTTAACTACGTGCGAATTTTAACAAAGGTTCGAATGATTTAAAAGGATTTTTAAAAGTATACTGTTTTCTAACCTGTTTGTTTTTGTTCATCTTTGGTGGTAAGGCTGGCGGTTCCGGGGGCACTGGGCTCGATCTACTAGACGTTTGCATACTAACACTGTCTTCGGAACCACTGTGAACGATACATAAACTTTTGTTTTCATTAACGACAATAAATTGATTATTCAATGGCTACATGGATTGTGCCGTACCTGAGAGGCGGGGGACCGAAATGTTGTAGTGGAAACGATTGAGCAATAGATCGCTGAACTTGTTGGTGTCGTTGTACACTTATAGCTCCGGTGCTAGAGTGCTGCGCGCTACAACAGATAAAGAATATAAATTAATTGCCAATACAACATAATACGTTATTAAAAGAACATTTATATTAGTTTAAATTCAGTGTAATAAAAGAGATTCGCTAGTAAGCACATGTTAGAACACACGCTCTGGTTGCTTTTGCAAAAAAACAACTGAAGTCAATCCACCTCAAGTATGCAGTTTACATAATGATTTAAATTCAACACTTACTAGCTTTAACGTGTTTTAAATTCAAGTGCGCATAACATTACAACTCGTGATGTCGTAAGGTTGAGAATAGTGAGAGAGTTTAAAATTAGTGTAATTGCTAATTTAATAAATATCATTACCTTGCAAGGTTATAAGTGTGTATGGAGTGCCTGAACATATCTGGTGGAGCGGCCGCGCTGTTCGGCGGGTGACTGCAGTTTCCAAACATCTCCATGTAAGCCATTACTGCACAAATATACAAATTATTATATTACTCACATGCCGAAGAGTAAATATTTCATTAAAATTATTACTCAAAAGGGCGTACACTAAGAACTAAGGCGCAACTTGTACTTCTAGTAAAACTGTGGCCGCCAAATTAACATGAAAAAGAGCTGGGCGCTACGTGTTCTGTAATGAAGCGCTAAGTACATTCATCATCTCAGGTGATAATTAACTAGAGCGAACGAAATTCCGTTGCTGTTATCGACACAAAATTAAGCGGCGTAAGCCAATTAACGATGTTTCTGAGCGTGAAGTGATAAGCAAGCTGAACATAGTCGGTGGCGCCCGCGGAATGAACGTGATGTAAGCTGATCGCTACAAGCATGTCAGATGACTCTCCAGGCCGTCTGCTCTGTGGAGTGGACCTGCGGTGTCTAAACCCAGACGTTGGTGCGATGCCAGAGCTCTCTGTAGACACATAGACTAACACGAGCAACAGGGAAATTAACAATTTAAGCGATAAAATTTACAAAACATCACGTGATTAGCTAACCAGCACATGATGCTATTTAAGATTGAGAGGCGATAATCATGGTTGTGAAACGTGCATATACACTGGCGCAAGTTTCTTTCTGCAACAATAGTGCAACAATGATTGCCAAATTCTATGTTGTCATTCTATAATTAGTATAATGTTTCGTTAATTGATATATTGCCACGACTTATTATTTATTACTATTTATATTGCCACGACGATTATATTTCGTAGGAGGCCCTGATCTAGGTGGTGTGGTCTAACGGAAGCACTTGCACTATTTTTTCGTCGTCACATTACATAGACCTTACATGGCGGTTGTTAACGCTTTTTTCCGTCCTTTTAATAAAGAAAGGCGGTGCCACTATTTCTGGCTCGGTAATAACAATAACGATTACAAAAATAAAACTTCTTAGTACTTAACAAAGATGTATAAAAAGGCGCTGTAATGTGAAATAAATAAAAGCAAAGCATTTTACAACGATATAAGTGTTATTATTCACTAAAAGTACTAATCGTAGTCTACAAAGAGCTCGGATGTTGAAGGCCGGTGAATCGGGAGCTAGGTAGCGGTTTGCATGCATAGATCCACTCACCGCTGTACGCGACGCTTTGGAACACTGCCGCGCCGCACCGGCACAACAGACAAACATGCCGTTATAACCCCCATTTTATTATATTAATACCATAACACCATAGGCATAGGTGAATTGCTAAGTCTAATACATATTTCCTTTTTGCTGACACTAATTTTATTTCATAATTTATCATGAACAGAATTCTGAGCCATCTGTTTTTTTTTTTTACTAAAAACTACTGATTTAATAAATACTGGGTTAAGAGATGTACCACTTGTTAAAACTGTTTTTATCGAAATCTTTAAGTTGCATTAGTACGATAAATAAAATAAGATTTAAACTGGATATATTTTGCCGCATTCAAAATGATTATTGATAATGAATGTAAACAAAGTTGACATCAGTGAGATATAATAAACGCTTTCTACACTCATAGCCCCACACTAGGATTTTCTCCTGTGTCGTGGGTGCCATGGACAAATAAAGACAAATATACAAACACCCAGACCCAGAACAGAAATCTAAACTCATCATTCAGATGTCTGTCTGGCCAGAGATTGAACCCGGGACCCACTGCGTGTCAGACCGGAATGGTAACCGGTCCATCAGGTGGGTCGTCAAATATTCCCGTAAAGACCATTATAAGTTTTTTTATCCATGTAAAAACAAGTATTGTTCCATTGCATACAATTGTAAAACATTATTCTGTTAAAATTTGTAATACTACGCCCATGCCACACAATAATACGTTATAACATAAGCTCCCACATAAAGAAAAATAAATACACTATCCATATATGGATGCATTAAATTCTCCATCAGCCAGACAACAATATACATACATCTGTGTTGTGAATGAGGATGAAAATGATAACATACTGATTGTGCAATTGTCGAAAGGAGTATGTGACTTTACCAATCTCTTCGTGAATGAAAGAGTTACACATAATTTAATAATGATGAAATTTAAATTTTGATCAACCATATTGAACGCCAACCCATACCTCATGCCTTATTAACCTTGTATTGTGGAGAGACAATCCGAAATCGATTAAGCAAATAATAGTACAGAACCGATAATCTGCTCGTCAAATAACAATTAAAGAGCCCAATTAAAGGAAAATATGATTTATCACAAACTCTATACATTATAAGAGTGCCACACTCAGCTTCCAGGGTATCAGCAAACTTATGTAGCATATCAGGACAAGTTACATTTTTTTAAATAACTTAATCAATAATTAATGTCAATGAATCTCAGTGTGCGATGCTCTTCGGCCAGTCCCAAGTGACTGTAATAAATATTGGTCGAAGGGCACTTGGAGGTAAAAGTCCAATAGCGCTCCAATCCCATTTACGGTTGGTCACAGATGTTCACGAGCGGCAGTGACAAATGACCATTAGAGGGACTGCATGCTCATTTTCCACTACTATTTATTCAATAGCAATTTAGAAATACTTCAATTATAATAATATTATTACATCATACACGGCCATACATACATCGTAGCGACAGCTAAAATACGTAATTCCTCGCAAAACCGCGTCAACGAGAATTATGAACAATTTCAAACATAATGAAATGTAATACTAAATTATTTCAAGATATTTATATCTAAGGGCTGTACGGAAAAGTCTATATAATTGTGAGTCGGTTACATTACTATTCAGTTCCCTGGCACGAAAATGTGAAAATGAAGAAATTAAACATCAATTCGGTAATAATAGTGTAGACCGTATTAACGGCATCTACAATTAAAATAATTCTAGTATAGACATAAACATAAACGCTTTCTACACTCATAGCCCCGCATTAGAATTTTCTCCTGTGTCGTGGGTGCCATAGACACACAAAGACGAATACACAAACACCCAGTCCCAGAAGAGAAATCTAAACTCATCGTTCTGATGTCTGTCCAGCCGGGGATCGAACCCGGGACCCACTGCGGATCAGACCGGTACGGTGACCGCTTCACAAGGTGGGTCGTCAAGGTCGTGTATGGCTGGCAAGATTATTCATACCTGTATACAGAGCGTATACAACTACGAATATACATACTACAGACTTATTTCAACTGATCAACATATCAGCGTGTCGGCGCTACAGAACATGAATACTGACTGTGTTTCTTCTTGAGCGGCAGCGGCGGCGGGCGCGGCGGGTGGTGGTCGGCGAGCGTGTGCGGCCGCGCGTCGCCGTGCAGCGAGCACAGCGCCGGGCTCTGTCTGCGGGGGAACGGCTTGTTAGCGATCGTTGGGATGGCTGCTTACTATATCGAAGCAGGAAAACGAATTTGTCGTATCTAGAAAGATGCAACTTTACACCAGAGCCATAAAACAATTTTTAAAAATTAATTAAGTTATTCTAGAAAGTCTACGAGCCTTTGCTGGAAAACATGGAGTTTTCATCTAGAAAGTATTACATCTAAGTTATAAAATCATTCTATAACTTAGATATTCAACTCAAAAGTATAACACTTCTTTGTTGAAAATTCAATGTTTTTCAACATAAGCTACTCGTAGACTAATCATTCTAAGATTAATGCTTTGATTTTATGTATATAACTTAAATTCGTATTTTTCCAACATACTACAACTTTGCTATCCTGCGTCCATATTTATTATTCCACTGTTAAGTTGAATGTGAGTTTCAATTCCATCGAATTTTTTTTTCACAATATAACTATCATTACAGCTTGATTCCCATCGCGCTGATGTAAGGAGGGATGTTTTAAATCAACACAACATGAGAGATTTATGGAAACCTGAGACAAAAGTGACGCAAACTCACAAACGCATCCACACTTAGTTATTACATACGTATTACATGTAAAATTTTATTAACGCTATACGTTCATTTGTTTATTGTCCAAAAATAATATTAACAGCAAATTTATTAAATAGATTACAGCAATGAACTATTCACATCAAATATCAAAAACTTTGTAAAAAAAATACAACACACAAGTAAGTGCCTTTTTTTTACTTAAATAATAAAAACATGTTACTTTATTTTTAACTTATATTTTTTTTTTGTAT